>OOFG01066459.1:0-11856 GCA_900323295.1 Molva molva | reverse complement strand
TAAAAACTGTACCAAGCATAAATTGTTATTTTTTTGTCTAGATATACTCGCTTGTGAAAATAAGCTATATCAATAACCATTTACGTGACATGTATCATAATCACTCACTATACTGCAACACTAGACAGTAGGACCCCTCCTTCTTACCAGATACACATCAACATAGATCTGGGATTGTGTAACAGAGGCAGAAGACAGTTAGATTTGTATTTGTGTGTCTGTATTTGTAGGTTTTAATGTTTGTTTTTGTGTCATACGTCCCTGTTATAGAACACTCTGTACCAGCCCATATCCTTTAGATATTTAAATCTTTGTTCTGCCGTTGAAAGTTGTTCAAACCAGAATTATAATTTGATTCTTTTTTTTGGCATTGTCCAGAGAACACTGGAAAGATTAGCTACCACAGATGCTGCTGTGTAATTACAATCTACTCCGTATCCAACAGTACATGCAGGGCTTGGGGAAATGATACTGTCTGACACATAAGAGATGTTAAATGTTGCAGATACCTGCTATTCTGACTGGAAGAGTAGGACTCCCTATATGGGGATGTTTTATTTTGCTGCTCCTTTAGAATGTTTTGGATTTATAAATGGTTGATAAAGGAATACATAAATACACTTGACCTCATATGTCATTTTGGATGACTCCCGGGCGCTTGTACCTCTATGCGTGGACATGTCTTTAACAGGACAGGACTTGACTTTGAGCCCGACAACAATCTGATGCTATTCAGAGATTTCCGCATTGGTTTGTGTCATAAATATATGACCTGTTAAGCCATTTGAGACTGTAACTGTGATTAAGGGCTATACAAATAAAATTGAATTGAATTGAATTGAATTGAATTGAATTGAAGTTTGTGTACTTTGTATTCTGGTTTAAATTCCACTTTGAGTTTTCCACTTTGAGTTTTCCAAATTCCAATTGAGTTTTCTTTTAGTTAGTACCTTTTGTTCATTCACTAACAAAAAAAATGGTCAGTTTCATGCAACTTTATTCAGTTGCAATGAACTTTACAAACAACACCGGTGAGGAAAGTAAAATGGTGTAGGCGCATGTCAGTGCAAGCGGTCAGGTGTACATCTTGTCATCTCTTTATATCCTCCCCTGTACGTTTTAATATTCCCTCCAAATGACCGCCGCCTGTCTCTATGGTAACCCATACCGCTGCGGTTTTCGTCACACATGACTGGGTGTGCACGTTATCTCGTAGTGTTTGATGCAGGTGGAAGAGATTGTGCAACAATGTACTCCCACTTTCAACTACTCATGTTATTTGATACACATCTTGTTATGTTTTAGCTTGTTAAAACTTGTTTTAAGGCGCTTCAATTGTGTTTGATATCGGTTTACATTATTTGTAGTGTTTCCACTGGTGGTAAAAGTGTGTACAAAGTGGTGTATTGTATTGTGTATGCAATGATCACTTGTTTCTTCAACTTGAGTGAAGTTCAAATAACTCACGACCAATGGTTAGAATTATGAAAATTAGCAAAAATATTCATTACAAATAAGGTAAAAATACATCTGTTGGCTTGTGAACAAGTTTACATTATCACTTGTCACTTTATCAGTCCATCAATCTTTGTACTTGTACAAACAATTGCCAACAATTTCCAACAACAAACAAAGTGCCCAAACTACATTCAGGACAATCATCTGTAACTAACGTTTCCACAGCACGTGCCCTACCAATTTACGCCCTGTTTCAGGTGGTTGCTGTGGTTTTCGGTTACTAATGTTTATTTAAGAAACTTGTCTGAGAATCATCTGTCAGGGTTTCAGCTAATTGTAATGACATAACATGTAGTAACACAGGATGAAGACTCATTTAAGACAGAAATTCACTGCTGTTTAGACAAGTGGAAATGATGGTTTGGGGGACCGTTTCAGTAAGTGTCTGAAAAATATTCTTAAAGGTGCAGTGTGTAGAATTGACGGGCAATTATCAGAACGGACTTGGCAGAAATGGAATATAATATTCATGAGTATTTTTTAATTAGTGCATAATCCATGAAAATAAGAACCTAATAATAATCCTATTTAGATATAGTCCTTTATATCTACATAGGGAGCGGGTCCTCTACCACAAAGCCCGCCATGTTGCACCACCATGTTGCTAGAGTAGCCAAGAACGGACAAACTGGTCTAGAGAGGACACGTTTTAAATTTGTAATCTTAATGACTATCTTACTTGTAAGCTATGACCTAGTACATGCCAGTACAGGCCACCGTAGCTTCTGCTACGTCATAGGAAATGGCGAGGTGAGGCGAACAGTTTGTTGCAATATGCAACCTCAACGCTAGATCCTACACATTGCACCTTTAATGTTTAACTGTTATCATCCAGAAAGCCGCGTTCTACTCCACTTTGTCCTCTGGTCCTAGCATTGGCATCCTGGTATCTTTAATCCGTGTTGGAAGCTGGGGGAGGAGCAGGGCGTGGAAGGGGTCAAGCGATTGTGGGGCCAGGTATGATTTCCCTGAATGGTTTGGTGATCCCCGAGGTTCACGTGAGGGTCGTGTCTCGACTGCTGCCCCTCCTCAATCGTATTGTCCTGCCCTTACCCAGCCCTTTACCCCCTCCCTCCTCCACCAGGCCTTCGAACAGAGCCCCCAGGCTGTGCCGGATCCTCACACAGAAGTTGGGGCAGCTAAAGGCGTACAGGATGGGGTTCAACACGGGGTTCAGGAACGCGAACAAGGTCGCTCTGGGCAACCCCACCTCCACAAGCGTCAGCATGTTGGGCCAGTAGTGGGCTGACACCTCGATGAGGCAGAAGATGTGATACGGCGCCCAGCACAGTGCAAATGCTGCGATCACCGACGTCACCATCTTGGTGAAGCTCTGGGACAACAGGCTGCTTTTGGATGCTTGCCGCGTAAACAAAGGTTTAGCCGTAGCCTGAGGGCTCTTGACAGTCTCCCCCATCTCTATCAGCCCTCCTGCTTGCATGATGACACTTTGCTTCCTCTTCATCTGTCTCTTCCTCAGGCTGATGCCAAACAAGACATAGCTCCCCGCTATCACCACCAGGGGAACCAGGAACGCAAACAGCATCTTGGAGACAGCTGTTGCTGCCTGTCGCACCACGCAGCCCCTCTCCAGAGTGGCCGCGGAGGATGAGTGCAAGGCAAAATTGTGGTAGCACAGCTTCCTGCCGTCATGCTTATCGATCACAGCGCGGAACAGGTAGTAAGGTAAAGTGTTGACCGCCGCCCACAGCCAGCCCAGGGCACACACCTTCCAGGCGGACGCCACCGAGCGGTGGTTCTGGCTCCACACGGGCTTGAGCACCAGGAGGCATCGGTCCAGGGAGATGGCCGCCAGCAGGAAAGCCGACACAAACATGTTGAGGAAAAAGATGGAGGCCTTGGCGTAGCAGAGCGGGCCGCCCAGCTCCCAGCTGTGGTTGGAGTGGAGGTAGTGGGTGAAGAGGGGAAGCGTCAAGGTGGCCAGGAAGTCGGACAGGGCCAGGTTCAGCACCCAGACGGAGGCCACTGTGCGCTGGTGCAGGCGGAAGCCCACCACCCACAGGACCAGAGCGTTCTCCAGGATGCCTAAGGAGGAGATAAGGCCGAGGGCGTACACCACAACCAGGTTGGCACCTGTGTTGTTGTTGAGGGAGTGGTTCTGCATGGACGCCAGCAGGGGGCAGAAGGAGGTGCTGATGTTGGACATTGGTTCCCCCTTCCCTGGGGGAAAGAAAGGAGTGCTGTCATCATATGATGTGAACTAACGAAACTTGACCGGGAGGAGGGGGAGGAAAACAGGAATACAAGAACAAAAACAAAAACAACAGAAAGCAAGGACGCGGGGAAGGGAGGAAAAGAAAACAAAAAACTGAAGTTACATTTACACGATGAAACCTTTCTGCTTTGTCATTGTAAAACTTTACGATCCTGGAACAACGGGTACAACTCAGGGGGTATCTACGGGGATATTTCTTGGGAATATCTCAGGGAATATCTCAGTGGGGTGTAATGGGATTTTCTAGGGGGAACACTGTAACAAGGTGAGAGTATGCATGTTAAAACGTATTTTACCACTCTGAAGTCTGCGACTGAAAATCAATGAACAGCTCATTTCCTCCAATGATAATCATCATTGTTGACTGACATAGTGTGAAACAAAGTGAGATCACACTGATTTCATGATATTGGCATTTCAGCAGTAAATCAAATCCTGCCAGCCATCAACCAGCCTGGCCAGCACGTAGACAGAGGATTTACCATACAGGCCTACAAAACCTGTTCTAAAGTTAATAGACTGGTATGTCATGCTCGGTGTCACATGTAAAAAAAAACAGCAGAGACCAACTGCTTTACATACCAGTCAGTAGACGTCTTCCTTCTAGGTTATAGTCAACACCAAATGGTTCTTGCTGCTACGTCTTTGCTTAAAAATGGTCTTAAGAAAGTAATGTTTTCTATGAGTGTCCACAGCATGTCAAAGCCTGTCCCAATGACCTGGTCACATACCTGCTCTTGAGCAACTGTTTTTTTTGTTTAGACAAGGCTAGAGGAGCAAAGATGACACTGTTTTGCCATCATCGGTGTCTGATGCTGCCCACAACAAATAGGTAAATTAACGTGTGTACATGACTCTATGTTGTTCCTGGACAAGCAAATACTGCATTACTGACACTAATATAGCAGAGATGGAGAAATATGTGATGAGCAATAAGTCATAGGCCTAAAGTAAGCCTACAGCAGACTCAAAAGTGCTTTTCAATAGAGTTGCACATTATTAAAAACATAATAATAATAAACATTGTTTTTGTTTCATTCTGCCACTAAATATTTCTTGGTTTAATCTTCTAAAAATGCCAAAATGCCCCCATGAGGCAAACCAAAAATCTGAAAGCTCTTTCCAAGCTATGTTGATCACAAAAAGGGCAAAGTGACCCATTCAATGACAAATGTTTACCAACAAACTGTAGCCCTCATTCTTCTTGTCCACGTAATTGAAACAGCAAACGTGTCTCCACTGACAAATAAGAATATCTCTATTGAAAAGGAGAGTTCTTGAACACAATCTATTAATCTTAGTCCTAACCTACTTCCTGTGCCATCTTGGTCTTTCTGCGACAATCTAAAATCATGCCTGAGAACACAGCCTCACACAGCTCATAACATATGAGAAGGTATGAAGAGACTTAGAACAGAACACTTTCAAATCACACCAGGGAACCTATTTTACAGAAAGAAGATAATAAAGATTACAATAACAATACTGTGAATGCCGCTGCATGAGCATTCACACTAATTAAGACAATGCAGCCAAGGCATTATGAGATGGAGTCACTAATAACAAAAGCACACAAACCCTTCATTGCAACATCCTCTTCTATAATTATGGCTGCATGACTCGCGGTTCTGAGAGGGAACAAGCTTGGCACCCGAAGTGGCCAAGCTTTTACAAAATAAAAAAGTTCAAAATAAGTTCAAAATAGTTCAAAATAATTATTAGTGAATAATTTTAGCAAATGGTGATAATCAGACTTATAATGCCAAATCAGTGTTCGTTGCAATTAAGAAATATCTAACCATATTTCTTAGTTACCATCAATACGGCAATAAAAAAAACCCGGATGAAATATAAATATGCCCAATTCAGGGATCCCAATCAAGTCCTAGGTGCTTGTCTGAGAGGGTGTTTCCAAAAATGTTAGTTTATTTCACAAGGTCGATAATTGCAATTTAATTTGCGTAAGGGTGTACCCTATGCCTGCGGTGGTAAGTTATACTTTATGAAACTTCACTCTTGGCGCCGGCCAAAGTACCGCTGACGTTGATTGGTAACATGGTCTTATGGCCCCTCAAATAGAACAGCTGACCCCAGCGTGGTCCCCCTAAATCAAATAGTTTAGAACCAGCACTGCTGATAAAAATAAATTATATCAATGAAGGGTAATACTCACTCTGATTTCAGACTGTGTTCAAGGACGGGAGACACCTTCGGGAACCCAGTGTACAAAGTTCGCTGTTTATTTCCTCCAAAACGGCGCTCATCTCTCCGGTCCTGTCACATTTCTTTCTAGACGCTCACACTGACATTTTAGAGACCAAGTAGTACGACGCGCCCTTTTACGTTATTGATGTCTGGCTGATAAGTGAGCGAGTCAAGAGAGAGAGACTTGGCTGAAGCCAACGAAAATTGCAGGTTTGTCCTACAAAATATTGCACGTCTGCATGGCCGAGCAGTTACTACTTGTCTGAACTAGTTCACATGACGGTTGTCCTTAAAAACACTACCTTGAAAAATGTAAACATAATTGAGTTCGTGACTCTTAAAATCTGCATTAAGTGGTTTGGACCTACCACTTAACGACGCTGTATCTTGCTTAAATGCTCTTTTATCCATTACGACACAAACATGAATGTTTTAATAGGTCTACTGAAAGCAATGAGCGTTTATATTACGGTAAGCTATTTGTCTCCATCTACTGGTAAAGATAAATACTCGATGGAATTGATGATGCTAGGTAGGCTATGCTACAAACACTACAAGAAAGATGAATAGGTCACTTAAAGAGGTGTGCCTTTTGCAGAGCAAATATTATCATTGAATAGGCCTATCAATAGCTTTTGATGAAAGGATACAAATCTATAGTGCCTACAAACTATAATCCTGTAATTGAATCACTGGTACAATCAGTTCATAGATGGGCATGTCTTATTTTTGTAATTTTATTTGGAACAGTAGATGCTCAAGCTTCGCTAAACCCTGTTGTACTTGCCATATGACAGAGGGGGATTAAAACTCCCTAACCTCCAAGGATGCTATTGGGCTGCTCAGTTGTGGTCAATTATATCAAGAAAATCTGTCAAAACTGAAAAATGCATAACAAATCCCTTCCTAAAGAATACACTGATTGTGTGACATGAAGTACACACTTATCTTGGAGGAAATCCTTCTCTATCCCAACTCTAAACCAGGCACCAATGACATGGTTCAAAGATGTGTGCCGAGAAGGGAATTAGTCCAGCATCAGACTTGTACAATAGTTGTATCCTTCATAGGTTTTCAAGATGTAGATTTGGCATTCATCCAAAGCACTTTTTTAAGTGTCTCCAGATTAGAAGTTTCATTGTGAATCACCAAATCAGCCAGGTCTAACCCCTTTAGAAAAGACTGTCCTTAACCATCTTAAGGAGGGGCGCCAATTATCGCAGTCTTAACAAATTATTGTAGCGGCAACCAAGGCATCCTCAGAAGATAAGAGACTGGCTGGGTGTTCATATATCAATGAAGACATCACAATACAGGAATGGCAGGAGGTAAAGTATATTATTAGACCCAGCAAGCTAAGCTGGATGGAGGGACTGGTTCATAACCTGGCTATGGAAAAACGTATATACATAGTAAAAGCAAAATACAACACTTTGGAAAAGATTTGGGACACATTCATGACATTAATCGAGGTGGAAGGTTTCGTTGAGACCCTGCGGTGAACTACGGTGAATTTTCTTTTTGTTTTGTTTCACAATGTTTTAAGTAGCCTATCTACAAGTCTGACAGCTGAACGTGCCGAGGCTATATTGTATTCAAAGTGCCTTTGTGTGTTTTGATTAAGTGTGTCTTTTTACTCTGTTTGTTATTGTATGTTATGTGGAAATACAATAAACATATTTTGGGAAAGGATACAAATATTGAAAGAATAGAACAAATCGAAAATGTGATGTTGAAGTTGGCTTTAGTTAAATTAGTGGATCTTTTGTTCTCTTGTAAGTCACTTTTTGAGACTTTCTCTCTCTTTCTGTTGGTAAAGAAGAAAAAAGTGCCAAACTCCTAACCCTCACTTTTTTCTCCACCCTTCCCCGAGGATCTTTGGACCCGGGGAAGCTATGAGTCATGGAGGGACAATACAGGTGACTTATCTGGGCTGGAACGCACAAGATCGCACGCACATCATCTAGAGTGCAATAAACAATATAGGTTTATTTGGGATGAGGAAAGCAAATCAAACTAAACCCAAATTAAATTCTACCAGCCACGTAGGACAGATTCCTGGTAGAGTTTATACTCTACCTTAATCTTGTGAGTTCCTATGTGAGATTGAGGGGTAAAAACACACCCATTGACAGATATGACATTCTACTTCATCAGAAGTAGAACCAATCACTTGGCCACACCTTAAACATAGTTAATCATTGGTAAAAAAAAAAAACACCCAACACACACACACACACACACACACACACACGCCACCCTTCCTTCCATCTCTATATAAGCAGACAAAAGATAATCAGACGTCACTGTTAAACAAGCCAAGGACATTCCAACAGGTATGGAGGCAATAATACATTATAATATTATATTTGATTCTTTCTTTCTTAAATCATTTTTGTATGTTTTTTGCAGCCAAAGGGTACGGAAGAGGATTTGGGCCACATGTGATTAGAGTTTAAAGTCAGAATTCTGAGATTAAAGTCAGAATTATGAGAGTAAAGTCAGAATTCTGAGATTAATGTCAGAATTCTGAGATTAAAGTCAGAATTCTGAGAATAAAGTCAGAATTCTGAGATTAAAGTCAGAATTCTGAGATTAAAGTCCGAATTATGGGTAGGCTACCTGTAAGGAACCAAGTTCAGTGAGAGTCACTTTGCGACATACAGGACGGGAACCACACGCTGACCGAAGAAGTCGGATGTAAACACATTTTTGTGTGTTCGAGGGGATGCATGTGATTTTTTTTAGTTCTGAGTTTAAAGTCAGAATTCTGAGAATAAAGTCAGAATTCTGACTTTAAACTCAGAATTCTGACTTTAAACTCAGAACTCAAATTTTTTTTTAAACATGGCCCTAATCCTCTTCCGTAGAAGGATGTATGGAGTGGAAAAAGTTAAAAAATAATCAGTGATAAGCATTCATTGATACATCCAAATTATTTATTGAGCAGTTGTCGTTTGCTCAAACAAAAAAAACTGTAAAAAAAGTAGTTTGAACATATCTTATATATTAGTTGTTAAAAGTGTTTAAAAAAACTTATTTTTTATCTTAATTTCAGAAGAAGTTTATTTCACTATCAACATCAATTTAATTTATTTTGTTAAAATTGTAATCTGATTGCCATCGTTGAAAATTATTCCAATCATTTTTTTATCTCAAATCCACCCTCTTTCCAGCAATGATGTATTCAGCGCTGACCGCCGCCCTGGTTGTCATGGCTCTGCTACAGAGATCTGTGGCCTTTGTCCCCATCGGAGGGGGTGCAGCCAGCCATGTCAGCATTACAGGGAGTGCTCTTTTGCAAAAAGTGAAAGAAACTTGTAAGGCTGTAGCGGAGTCCTCCGGGCATGAGTTTAATCCGACGGTAGGTTAAAACACAGGCCCACTGTAACTACTATGCCGATAATAATCCCCCAATAATCCCAAACACACACATATGCCTAGAGGTTCAACTGGGTCGACGTTATCTTGTACACTGCTTCTGAAATCAGTTTTATTCCTCAACACACTGCATACCTCTCACTCCTCGTCTGTTATACCAATGGAGCCTTGACCTGTGCACTTTGATCCCCCCAAGGGTCCATCTGCGGAGGAGCTGGTCCAGGCCTGTCTGGGTCCCATGGCGACCGGTGAAGTGTCGGCCGCCAAGTTCCGCGCGGCCCTCCAGGAGATCTATGTCCAGAATGGACTGGTAGACCGGGACTTTATCAACAGGTGTGTGAATGAGAAAACAACATCTATCAATTAGAATATTTACCCATGTTTATTAACAGCCTGAATAAATTAGGATAATCAGTGAAATTGAGGATGTATTTCAATGAGAGGTATCTAAAATAATAGTAATGGTAATTCTGTCAGGATCACTCATGTCATAGATTTAACCATTTATTTCATGTAATGGTAATACAATTTAGTTTGGTGGTATGGTTACTGGTGCTCCCTGCTGAAGGATTTAAAGCATGACATACTGTACATATGTCAGATACAGAATACCAACAGCATACCAACATTTGACAACAGGGAGCACTATACAATCCCCCATGGGGTACATTAGATATCTCAACCCATTGTATAGGTAACATACAATACAGAGCAGAACCAAAGCAGCTGGAGGCTGGGGTGGTGGCGGGCAAAATTCTGCTCAGCACACTTAACTTCGTAGAGTGTGTGTTTGAGATGGAAGGTCTTAAATTGACCGCCTATCAGTGTACGTGCGTTTGATTGGACCACGTTTGCTGTCAGCTGATAGGGGGCGCATGACTAGAGTGTCCCGCCAGAACTAGAAGCGCCCATGTGGTTGAATGGACTGACACACACAAAATGTAATCAACATACAAAACATTGCTCCATGAAAGTGTCCTAAGTGGCCACTGAGTCCGTCTATGTTAGACTACTGAGCCTATCGTTGAAATGGTTTGATACAGCGGGAGAATATTATCCAAATGTGATGAAGCGATACGCAATTGTCACTAGTGGATACAGACTATTTTAGGTGGACATTCGCTCATGTTGTACTGTTGTTTTCTGTGTATTCTGCATTCGCTATCATCAAGTACTTTGATCAACCATGTATAGTCACAACCGGTTAACAATCACACCAGTCATTTGATTGCTCTACTCACTGTTTATTTTTTGCTGGCACATTTACCGTTTTCAGTAGTTTCGTCGTTAAAGGACTGCCATTACATTGGTGATCTTATCTGCACATTGATAGCAATAAATTAATTATACCGGTACATATCAAGTCATAACAGTCAGAGTAATTATCAATGGCCTAGTCAAACTTTAATTAGTTCGCTTTAATGCTCGTTCTCCGGCGTTAAAGGGCAAGCCCTCATTTCACTTCCTGTAGGCCTATATATGGCACGGGATGGCGCCAAGTTAGGCCATCTCATTAAAACAAAGACAGGGGTATTTTAATGTGTTCTTCAAATACCGCAAAACCAAAGTGCATTGTTTGTATGTGTACTGTCCTTCTAATGGTGTTCTTAATCAGAATTAGAAAGCAAGCCAAACTCCCTTCATGAGCGACACGAGAGTCAGGATACAGCCTTCTAGCTCCAAGTTTAATGAAGACTCTTGCGGGCATGTAGACATGAAGAAAGGGTGAAACTGAAATGGATACAAAATGTTGTGTATTTCATGTTTGAAGATAAGGCATGATGTAACATTTGTTCAAACAGGTAATGTGCATAAAGAAACCAATATCAAAATGCCTTCGAAAACAATGTTATTTAGATAAGCACAAATAAGCCCAAACCATGCATAGAATAGCATTCACTGCCATGATCCATGTGAATGTGGAATAATCATGAAAATGTCCCAATTCAAGGTTGAAACGTTCTGATCTGATCAGATCCAGGAAGTGGCTCAAGCTGGTTTGGTTTGGGCCTGCAGTGACAAGACAGGTACAGCAACACGTATTCTGACGAGAGAGAAAATGGAATTGGTCACAAGTCACTCATCACCTCTGGCCCTGCCCCAAGTGGAGGTCCTTATTTTGCTCTCCCTTTTCAACCGAAATAAAAAATAAAAGAGCAAGAAAGAGGAGTAAAAGGGGGGTGGGGATGAGAAAAAAAGGACAGTTGGGAAGTCAGAAAAGAGAGAGAAAGAGATAGAAAGAGAGCGAGAAGAGAGCAGGCCACCATGAAAAGGAGACAGCGAACAAAACCACTCCACCTTGCAGGCGATTGGCAGCGCTTCATCCGGCCCCAATTATACAGACTAATTAGAGTTTCACAATGTTCCTGTTTGAAGTAGAAAGCCACGACAATGGCAGCCTGCGTGAAAAGCTGTAGCGCGCGGCGCGTAATGGCGTAAAAAATCCAAGGCCTTAATCCAATGGCGGTGTGTGTGTGTGCCCTCTACGATAACGTAGAAGGCACACAGTGCAGGAG
>OOFG01066458.1:7183-18266 GCA_900323295.1 Molva molva | reverse complement strand
ATACCTGTGCGGCCTCAGAGATTGATGGGCACCCTCCATAGAAAGGCAGAGTAATCCGAAATACATTCCCTTGATTTGGATCGGGAATTATTCAATAAAAAAGTAATTATAAGAAGAAAAATAAAAATGTATATGAAGTATCTGGACTGTGGTGGCACCCGCGGGCCACATGCTTGTTTAAACCATGCAGAATCCCGTAGGCAGCAGTAGCAATGAGTTCAGGTCATGAGGGTCATCCCAGTCCTCAATCTTCAGAGCTTTGCTGCAAACACAAGAAAATACATTTAATCTCCAAACTCTGGATTCACGACGCGTTTAAATCGTCAAAATAACAACAGGCAGGCAAAATGTACCAGATCCAGGATTAAACCCTTATAATGAACGGTTTACAGAAAACACATAAAAACAGGTTTGGCAGATTATTAGTGCCTGACAAAATGTAGAATTGTGCCAGAGAAAGTTCAAGCAGCCAAGTTACGCCTCGCTAGTGAAACGAGGACTGTTGGTTGTTGACACTACAGTTATTCCACAGCCTCACCTAAAGCTGCAAGAAGGAATATGGCCTACCCCTCCATCCAACCCCTAGCACAACAGATTTCCACTGATAGTACTCCACGGTAAAAGGGAAAGCAGCCTTTTTTCTCCAGTTCAGCATTTGTTACTGTTTTTACCTCTGTATTCAGCGTCCAGTACTATAACGAGCAAAGCTGTGGAAAACAAAAGCGGCAGGATCAGAGCTAAGTGAAAAGGTTAGGACTGCTGAGAGTAATCTTTAGAAGCAGCCTTCAAAGCAGGGACTCCCCACAACCACAAGACCTTTGGGGTACAAAAGGGGGTCGATGGGAGATTCCATTAAATGACAGCATGGTGGATAGTGTTGTTAAAAACCCAGATTTCTAGTGACTTATAAAAAGGTAACAAACTCAGCAACGAAAACACAAGCAGGACTTGAGTATAACCAGGCTAGGCTATCTAAAACAAACTATGCAAGACATTACCTTTAAAGGCTCTACTCTACGGCCTTGCTCTTAAACAATATCTGAAATATAGCAAACTATCTCTAAAAGATAAATTGCACTAAAATGCATCTGCTGTTTCTAGCCTCTTCACAACTATTAAGGCAAGCACAAAAGCTTTACGTCACAAAAGGCAGGCTCAGCAGACACATCCACATCCTACCTTGGCATCCACATTCGTCCTCCACACAATCACTCTATGCACTTGTTTGTTCTAAATAGAGAATATGTGAGAGATAAACAAGATCTGCTCAACAGCCATCTTTAAAACAGCCCACCTTCAGGCTCACACTCAACCTACAAGTTATATTTACCCCCTACAAGTGTGGGCCAAGCGAAAAATCAATGACAACACAAGTGATCTACACTATGAAAAAGCAAAACATTGTTAGAATACAATGGTTTAAGGGCACTGGGTCAAGCCACCAGATAAATGCATTCGTAGTTCTATCGTTTTGAGTCAATGGCTTGAATATTCATTTTGCACATTATGCATAAATCATGTACGTTGTACATGTATGTTGGATAATAAAGGAGCTTTAGGTCTAACTCAATCCATAATAGTGAAACTTTTAACCTAAGACAATTGCATTTGAGATAATATTATGGCAATATTATTTAAATACAGTGTTGTAGAATATTGTACCATATATACTACTTGAGATTTGTCAGACTTAATTCCAGTATAATGCTGCTTTAGAAGATAAACAAAGTAAAGTTATCTCACTGGATTTCTGTAATAGTCTAACATGGCGTAACTACACATCTTCGTCTAGGTACCAGGCCAGACAGGTCATGTCTGTAATAGAAACATGTGGTAACTAGACATGTTCGACTAGGTAACTCCCCACACCATAAGGACAGGTCATGTCTGTAATAGTCAAAAAATGAAGTAACGTTAGCTAGACATCTTTGGCTAGGTAAGCCCCCACAAGATAAGGATAGGTCATGTTTGTAATAGACATGCAGTAACTATTTACTTTGTCGAGGTAACACCAAACATGATAAGGACAGGTCAGTGACAAATCAGCGAATAGGATTATCGACACACGGTGCCAGTTCTGAGAAGTCAGGTCACCTTCTGAGATTAGCTCATTTTGCGTAATACAGATTTGTACAGATAAGAGCAGTACACCAACATTGTGGTTAGTGCAATTAATGTGCACATGACGCCTACAATACAACCAATATCGCCAGTTGTCAGTAACATTACATTAGCTGGCCGGGTGTTGAGCCCAGTAGCTTGTCATGAAACCACATTTTTAGGGGTTGTCTGCATCCAACGTCCACAGCAAGTTTTTAAATCAAGTCGTTAAATTACAATTTGTAAAAACCGAATATGGTTAATATATAAGGTTGTCTTAAACGGGAGATACACAGCGATCAGAGCGACGTCCGCCTCAGAGCAAACGCCAAAATGCTATGTGGCTACAACCGCTAACGTTTGCCTTTGCTAATAAGTTAGCCTAAATAGCTAAATACGTTTTCAGCGAATTATCCATCTCACGGGTGGGGAACGCAGCCTAACGACTCGGTTCCGGTTGAAACGGTGGAATAACACCAGTGTCACCACGCATTGCCTTATATTAGATCACCGTGAGGACCCGTAGGGTTCTCCGGGGAGCACATCACCAGTGACAGAGGAACGAGCCCTCCTCGGCGGGCGGAGTGTGGAGGAGCAGGCCCGAGCAGAGCAGCTGTCAGACGTGGAGCCCCATCCCGACCACGGGCGGCTCGAGACCGGGGGGGGACGCTCCTGCTGCAGCCCGTCGTGCGTAATACCGAGGACGTCGTCGGTTCGCTGTTTTATTTACCAGAAGGACAACCGCTGTTGTTATGATTATTCTCTGATCTGCGAGGGATCACCGTGATCCCTTTACGCTGGCACGGCAATGGAAGCGCGATCACCGTTTCCTTCCGTCTTCCGTGCCGAATAAGAGTAAAGGAAAAAGAAAACATTGTGAAAACAGCGGCCATTCCGAAACTGAACAAAAGAGTGCGTTCTCAGGCCGTCAGAACACACTACCGCCTCACGCACTGAGGAATAAGGTGGATGAATGTCGTGTCCATAACCTTCTCAATTAAAACAAAGCTCGACGCGGGGTGAAACACTCGATCGTATCTATAAATCTAATGTTTTACCTTCAGAGGTGTGACTCCGCCATCCTTGCTTCCTCCTTTTTCCTACTCTGCTGCTGCTCCTGTACCTCCCCTACCATCACATTGCGTCACTCGCAACGCCTAACCAATGTATCACGAGACCTTCTTGAATTAGGGTTTTTAGACAATTGTACATTTAATGTATAGGATTCATAAACGCAATGGGTGTCCAAATTGAAACACTAGGAAACAGTAGCTATAACCAAATCCCAAACCCATTAAAATGGGTAACAACACATTTTCTCACATTTGTTATCAATGTGTGAATTGGGATATTTTCCCTAAAGAAAATTAACTCACAATATACCTGTAGCCTATGCTTTCTTGTTAAGAGTTTTTAATTCTTACCTGGTCCTAGAGTTAGTGTCGTATCTTCCCTGGCACTATATGTGTTTTACAGGTACAGTAGTTACTTTACAGGCCTACTCCAATTTTTTTTATAGTTAGTAGTTATAGTTATAGTTATAGTTGTAGTTATAGTTATACTGAAGGCCTATTATACGAACTCTAGGCTACTGTGTCAGTACACATTCGATGTAGGCCTATTTGTATGTTGCTTTATAGGCGTCAAAGCACCTTAAAGCATCTCAAAGCACCAAGGTACAGGTGACTCTCCCGATGAGCCAGCGATGGATGGCAAGCAATGTTAATAAACTGGACATCTACAATACTCACCGTTACCTATTTTTATTCGGACCAACAAAGTCGGCTAATTAAATGCATTATGTTAGAGCGGAATGAAGGCCCTGGAATTAAATATTAATCTGTCCCATATAAAAGATTAAAATCAATTTTTTCGATAGCAAATTATTTGAGGGTTTTACTATATTTTAAATTGTCTGATAAAATAATGAATACCGTGTATCATCTATCGCCTACAGATGGCAGTAGAGCAACATACAACCGTACAAACCCCAGAAGAAGGAACTTCTGAGTTACGGAAGTGTTGGCTTGGCAACCTTGACAACGCTTTGTATCTGCTACAGGCTAGTAAAACCTGCTACATCTGATAAACAGGTAAGATAACACGTTGTATTAACAGTTCAAATGTACAATTTGAGTAAACGGGGTCATCTCTCCACCCTTGTAAACACATTAAATCGCAGGATTCTAAATTAACACATTCAGTTTATCTTCTCGCTCAGCATTGAAAGGACAATAAGCAATGCGTCCTCGTATTTTAAAGTACCTTGCGACAATAGATTGTATTGTCCGAGATGTGATGATATTCATTTGTCATATCGACTTTCAGCGGTTGCACACACGGGAGACAAAATGCCTGAAGTCAAGTCAATATTCAGAGAGGTTTTACCTAAACAAGGTAAGTAGCAGTAATAACCAATATATTTGGACTAGGTCAACATCAGTATTGTAGATTACTAGTATTGTAGCCCACTTGTAGGCCTAAACTGCAGTTATGTAAACTAGTAATATTGGAATTATCAATTGACGATCTGCATCACATAAAATGGGGACAGGAATGGTTCGGGTGTCGGGGTGTTTAGCTTCCAGCTGGAAAGTATATGTCCAAAGCCCACGGTGTGCAGCTTACCCGCACCTGGTCCATGCATCTCAAATTCAGCGTAAATCACTTTAGTTAAAAATGTCTCCTTAATTACTGAATGCGAAATAAAACAAACTGTCCAAATGTAGCCTATGTTTTAGGCCTAATTTAAAAAAATAATTATATATATATATATATATTGATGAGCAGAGACCCTAACATAAAACCCTGTGGTGTTTTATTTTCAAATAGGATCTCAATGTGATAATAAATCCATATTATGTTGCTCATCAACAGGGCAGCTCTCCATGGAGGATGTGCCTACCTTGGTGCTCTGCAAGCCCAAGCTGCTTCCTCTCAAGTCGGTCACGCTGGAGAAACTGGAGAAGATGCAGCTGGAGGCTCAAGAAGCCATTAAGCAGCAGGAATTAGCAGCCAAGCAGACGCAGTAGATCCCTGCTACCTTGAACTTTGTCGAATGAAAAGGTGGACGGCATAACCTGCTAGGCTATTTTAAGTGGAATGTACCCAACGGTAATTAGTGACGTTATTACATGAAGCTTACCAAGTACCCTGCATCTTATTCCAGGAAAACGAGTCTTTACACTAATAGTTGTTATTTAATGAGTGCTATCTTGGTTGACTATCATGTTTTGCTTGTAAATTTGATGCAAGACAATTGCACTATTATAAATGTGTGTGTTATGTTTGTACGTTCTATGTATTTTTGTATCTGTATGGTGGCGCACACATGAGTAAAGAATAATGCAAGTAAATTATTCGTTTTAATTGTTTTTGTCTTTGGCTCTTTTGTTGGCGTTCAGACATGGTCAAAAACATTTGTTATGTTTTATCCATTTATTGAACAAATAAGAAGCTGGACTTGACTTGGTACAGTTCACACACCAGTATTCCCCAAATATAAAAATAGACACTCTGGACACAATTTTTTTGGAATTCTTCCCAACTAACCTTTTTTCCTCTAAACCGTGCTTGTTGCTTTATAACGTTGCTGTGAAACTGGCGTTGTAGGATTTAAGGAGTAGAGGGAAAATGATAAATCAAGCATTGCATTGAAGCAGCAGCCAGTAGAGGGCGGTATTGCTTTAAAGAAATAAGCCCCCCCACCCCCTTTATACAGCTCTTTAAACAAACAGGAATTTCTGTACAAACAATGCTTTTAGAAAACGAAAATGAGTGGGAGTGAAATCAATGCTTTACAAAACGACATGGAATAACATGAACTCTGGTGTGGCACTTTATGGGTTAGCTTACATATTAGGTATATAATTATATTGAAAACATGTTTAGGAAAAGTTCTCAAAAGGTCTTCAGCTTCAATAGAAAGTGCCTTTTTTTTTTACCCTCACCTTTTTCAGAAATTAACACTCAACAGTTAGGAAATCCACGTTTTTCTAACCAACCATTATGACAAAATATGTTTCAAGAGATTGGTAGCTTTTATCTGCTCTTTTTTTGGAGGAAATCTGGCACAAAAACAACAGGCTCTTCAAAAGCTCTCGAGCTTCAGGCATCCTCCGTCCCCCTCGCTCACAAATCTCTTACGGCCCCTGAAGGAAAACAGACAAAAAACATATTGTTGATTTGCTTTAAAGCTAGGGTAGGCCATTTATTTTGGAAGCATTTTGTGTCACATGTTTAATTTATTTACATCCCGTCAGCAATCAAAAACTCAATGTGCTCACAAAAAAAAATATATATCTATATATCCCGTATCCATGTCAGGCCTGTATAAGCCTGTCCAATCATTTCATTCGGCCTGAATGAAATGATTGGATGGCCTACCTGTCAGTATACCTCCCCACCCGGCTACCTGCACGCACTCTGCCCGTGCACTCATTGCGCTTGACCGGAGTCTTCCCCAAGGCTAGGCAGACCTATTGCTCAAGCTAACGTGCTAGTCATGTGTTTTGGGGGAGAGGCTTTGGAAGGAGGCCTTAAGGGAGGGGTGGGATTTTTTTCGGTTCGATACTTTCAAAATCTAGCTTACCCTGGCCTACCCTAGATTTAAGCAGATGATTGAAATATTCAGATGTGATGTAAAGTCTGCCCTCATGGTTTTCCCAATGAATACAGGCAATGTGTACTTACCGACAGGGGCAAACGTCCCTTAGGTTTTTATCGATGACACCTGCACTGAAACTCTTGTCAACAAACAGCTCCAAGATGAAGTACGCCCGGGGAACGTCTATGTTGATTTCGGCAATGTCCATGTAAACTCTTTCATAACCCTATGAGGATCACATTCATGTCAGTTCAATGTATCCTGCACAACAAGATGGAGGACAACATGCAGATGGCCATTCTCAGCAGTAGTTAACATTGCGGTTTACAAGGTGGCCACTGGGTGGCGCCTTACCCGTCTCATTTGGTCCACTGTTATGACCGTGGACACCCAAAGACGTTTCAGCAGCTGCAGAACCATTTTGAACGTCTTCTCTCCTTTGGACTCCAGGACCATGACTAGTGCCTTTTAAAATTCGGATTAGCAATATTAATTGGTTTTATCATCCACAATGTTTGCAAGCCGGTTTCATTTCCTGTGATCCTGTACATGGTGACTAGTAAGGCAGCAGTAACTACCTAGGTTATCCGTCTACAAGTGAGCATAGCTTTGTGCACTGTTTGGTAGTTACCTCGTAGACAAACTCATGGTGGAAGTGTGGCACCTCCAGCTCTCTCAGGCATCTCTCTGCCTCCTTGCCGTCCCCAGACAAGAGATACTCCTTCAGCAGCAGGTTCATCTGATAGCACAGAACCACCAGGATGAACATTAATACGCCTACTTCCATATTTATATTATAAATCAGTGTGTCATTCGCAGACATCCAGTACATTCATGGAGGTAATTGAAAAACTATTTTTTCAAACTGCAGTCATTTCTCTAATAACAAATAGCAAGGACAATATCTTAAAGTAAAGTAAACGTATCAGATAGATATACCTTAATATAGGCATGCATAGATGATCTGTAAATGATGTGTAAGGGTAAGTGAACAGTTTCAGCTTGAAATCTTTAAAAAAAATGCATTTTGGGCTGAGAGCTCTAGGAGGAGGGGCGACGTGCCATCCCCATGGTTACGGCCCAAGGCAACATTGTGACACTTTTTCTTTTTTTTGCTTATGAGTTATCATTACCGTTAACACCAGTTTTTTTATGCATTACACTATTATGTTATTATTGGTGACAAAATAGCATAGATTACCACGTTTCAGATCAGAGACAACACCCTTAAAAACACAAAAACACCCTTTTGGTTTGGCTTTGTAGGCCATGTTTGTTACAACAAGGAATGCCGCATGTCATGATGACATTGTCTTACAGTGCCTTCAAATCCACGTCCTGTTAGGGAGTAAGTTGACCTACGACCTCACCTCTTTGACGAGCTCTGTGACGGACCTCTGGCCCCCGCCCGACCCCCACAGGTTGTCTATGCGGAGACCCCCCATGCTCATTCTCAGCAGCACCGCTGCACGGTCCAGTGCTGCCCTGGAGGAAGGGAGACAACACCTTACTGAGTTAATCCTGGTCCTACGGCTAAGCTAGGACCAGTTGTACAGGTTCATTCTTCTTTAAACCAGCTTTTGTAAACTACACTATGGACTCAGTCAACGCTTGGTCACTAGAGGGAGCACTTGTCAATCATAACTTGAACCAAGTAGCAAGAAGAATATAAAGCCAAATTCGGCCTTTGGTACCGCAAGTAAATGACACACTTTACATCGCCGTATAAATGTTTCAATGTGATTAACGTTATCTTGAATCTAGAAGAATGGATCAATAGAATGTGAACTGTGTGATTATATACTTTTATATTGCCCAGCCCTAATCTCTTGCTGCACAGGGCTGAGAAAGGGCGTGCTCTGGGCCGCCCATCATTCATTTAACCGTTACTATGGTCCCCTCCCAAAAGCAAAAGCTGATAATGTCAACTGAAAGAAAACAACTTGTACACAGAGACATCAACAACACACCTTGCATGTTCACAGTCAACTTTGCCTTTGTAGCCCTCGATGTAACTCTTGGACAGAATCTCATCCTTCACAGCACGTGCAATAAACTGGCCGACCAGCTGTGAAACAAAACAAAAATCAAAAGGGAAGTACATTTTAGAAACAACTAAACAGAATCCCGTCAGCAACACCTAGACGAGGAGCAGAGCCGTCCGAGGACGTGGTTCTGGCCGTTCTGGTTCTCATGAACTTTCATGTCACATGAATCTGAGCAAGTACAGAGCGACGAGAACCCCCGCAGCTTGTGTTTCAGGTAATCAGACGAGGAATGTGCAAGGTAGCCAATGGAGTTTACTGCATGGTTCAATTAAGCACGAAAAACCTGAGCCCATCCCATGTGAAAAGTGGCTTGAAGGGTAACTCTCTTGTTGGTTGTCTCAAGGAACTGGGATGGAAACCATTGAAGGCATGTCATTGCAAAAGGGCTGCGGTTGTAAACCGCAGGTTAGAAAACCGGGAGGCCCCTGACCGCAGCTTCACGCGTACATGTGTTGATGTTTACAGTTGTGTTCATGCATGGTCGCATGATTTTGTTTTTGGAGGGAAACAAAAAAGTGCACGATTTGCTTTTCCTCGGCAGGACAAAGGCTGCGCTCGGCCTTATCCATTGATCCTACAAAAAACAAGGGAAGCTTCATCTCACCTGACCTATGGTGGCAACTCGACTGCTGCGCACACACATAAGAGAGAGAGGTGTGTTTGCATGTGTGAAGCGAGAGCGAGAGCAGCGGAACAGCGAGAGAAAGTGAGATGGTGTGAAAGAAGGGGTGGGGACAGAGTAGGGATGAATAACCCCGTTCAGCCTCATACGCTGAGCTAGCGTTTTTGCAGACAATGGCAAGAGATCTCATGTCTGTGCCGGCTGAAAGGAAAGAGCTGAAATACACACATAGGGAGCTCGGCCGCACGTACGCACCGTGCCTCCTCGTTGCTAAACCACAGGCCTGTTGGTGTGTGGGCTCGCATGACTCAAGCACATCCAAGATGGTGTTTAAAACCACCTCCCTTTGATTCTGCACCATGTTCAATTGAAATGGTGGTTCATCAGACGTGCTCTACTTTGGGACACCAAATCCTTTTCAAAGTAAATGCGTTTATCAAAACACACAACATGTTGCGTTTGGCGAGTGGTAATGTGATTTTTCCCTCCCTTTCCACAAATGCTGTTCATTGAAAATAAGCATCACCAAATTTGAAAATACATTTTCAGTCAACCTACAACCTTATTTGCTGCTGCTCTAAATCAAACACAATGCTAGTCGCTAACGGCACCACTAGTCCCTCTACGACAACTGCCTCACCTGGGGAGCTCCGGGGGTGTCCAGCACCAGGTCCGGCAGCTCACACAGCAGTTTGTCGAAGGCGCTCTCCACATCGCTGCAGGTCAGCACGGGCCCACACAGGTCAGCCAGCAGCCTGGAGGTCAGCTCCCGGTGGCTGGCCTTGGCCTCCAGGGCCAGCGACACCGCCAACATGGGCACCCCGCTCCGCATGGGACCCAGGTTCAGCTCCCCCAGCAGCTCCTGGAGACATACAATGATTACTGTTATGAAGTTGTTTGTTTAATTAGGCAGGGACAGGACAGGGACAGGACAGTACAGCGACAGTACAGGGACAGGACAGGGACAGTACAGCGACAGTACAGGGACAGGACAGGGACAGGACAGTACAGGGACGGGACAGGGACAGTACAGGACAGGGACAGTACAGGACAGGGACAGTACAGGGAAAGTACAGGGAAAGTACAGGGAAAGTGACAGTACAGGGACAGTACAGGGACAGTACAGGGACAGGACAGTACAGGGACAGGACAGTACAGGGACAGGACAGGGACAGTACAGGGACAGTACAGGGACAGGACAGTACAGGGACAGTACAGGGACAGGACAGGGACAGTACAGGGACAGGACAGGGACAGTACAGGGACAGTACCCTTCAATGTGATTTAGCCAAGAGGCTCATTTAGACATGAAGTGCCCAGGCAGGTCAACAACATAACAATTTCAATAAAGTTATAACAAAGTATACATCCAAAACAGGACATTATATTATACCCATATTCCGGGCAAGACGGATACGTTGCCCGACATTTTGCATTGTTCTCTTAAAGAAAGTGTTGTTCTTTGACCATATTATATTATTATGTAATACCAGCTTTATTTTGAATCATTATCTACACATAGTTTGGTATTTTGTGTTGGGGTTCAGAATACTCTTTTCCAAGGAATGGTATTGTCTTACCATTCTTTGTCACCCAAGTGTATTTCTATATTCCTCTTGAGAAACCATTACTTGTTCCTATATGGAGACTCAATTAATCCGTTGGAGTGTAGCCAACAGTATAGTGAGTACACTGCACCCCCCCCCC
>OOFG01066453.1:6720-17282 GCA_900323295.1 Molva molva | reverse complement strand
CAAGCGCTCCTACTTACGCGGCGTTACAAACGTCATCCGATTTGCGTCACATTTACATTGTGCAGTCTTGAAGAGCAAAGAAGAAGTTGCGGAAGTCAGCGCGAACATCGCTCAACGGACATTCCCTGCGGTGTCCGTGCTTATTGTTGTGGCAACTACATGAGGGCCAATATTATTTTCATTCAATTAATTGTATCCAACAACTGTCGCTAACTTTCATAACACTGGTTTCTACTTCCTGCATGACAAGATCATCTATGCAACCACCCATTCCGACCGTCACGCGTTCTGAATGGGCACACGCTCCGACCAGCCACACCCCCGACGGGCACATGCACTAGTTTATATGAAAGAGTGCATTAAAATATATTAGAATGATTAGAATGAGGAGGTCGTAGCCCTACAGGAAGTGATGCAATGAGTAGGTGACCTAGGGGTGAAGGACACTAACAAGTGATCAATCAATTCAAATTGGGGGCTCCAGCCCTACAGGAAGTGACTCACAAAGCCTCAGCCAGTGCTCCATCTCGTGGCGCCTCACCCAGCGGCTCGCTTGCAAGATTTTGAGCAGAAATTCTTTCCAGACCTACACCCTACCATCCAACATGCAGATCTGAGATCAGACCTACACCCTACCCATCCAACATGCAGATCTGAGATCAGACCTACACCCTACCCATCCAACATGCAGATCTGAGATCAGACCTACACCCTACCATCCAACATGCAGATCTGAGATCAGACCTACACCCTACCATCCAACATGCAGATCTGAGATCAGACCTACACCCTACCCATCCAACATGCAGATCTGAGAATCAGATAGGGGGCATGGCACGGGCTCCTTTTGACCCCAGACTTAAAACACTTGTCCACAGGCCAGCTGTGTTTACACGCCTTAAGGAACAAAAAATAAATAAATGGGGAACTGGAAACTGCGTGCTGTTTTATGCCCATTTACTTTACAGTTTGAGGTCAAGCCCCTTTTCCCGCCCTTTCGAGCTGGCTAGAGATGCCAAAATACCCGCATTTCCTTGTGTCCCGGGAACGACTGGATTTCTAGTTTTGAAATAATGGCCATAGGTTGTAAACAAGCGTATATGGATATATACGATAACTGGGGGGGGGGGATTCCGAACAAAAATGTAGCTCATGGTTCCACACTGGTTATTTCTTAAACAGAATATAACCTACCCCGATTCTATTCCCTCAAAACCCTGAATGAGGATGAAAAAGGCAGAGAGCAGTTTAACTAACTAACTAAACATCATATACAATGACTGAACGATGATTAACTAACACACTAAACGTAATATACAATCACTGAAGGAAGATTATGACAATAGAATGCACATTTCTCGAAAGAAATGTTATCAAAATGCATTTTAATGCCAAAACTACAGCAAAATATTGCATGTTCCACTGAGAATGAAATAAATGTCAGCCATCTTGTTTGCCGGTTGGCTGGTGACGTCATGGCCGTTAGAGGTGATGCGTGGTATTTGGAGCTTCTGCTCTCCACAGAAGTTATTGGGAAGGATTGGTATCAACTGCATGCAAAATCTGACTTTGGCGTTCACACTGCACGCAGTTTGAAAGTGTCAAATTGTGTTATTTGTACGCAGATTGATGAGATCAGGTAGTTTAGAGATATGATGGCTCATTGTGGATTGTCTTTATATCGCTGTTAACCTCTTCTTGCTCCTTTCCTTTTCCTGTCGTCGTTATTTCTAAGTTTCTGATTCCCCACCATGACAGGCACTGCTCTGGCCCTGCTTCCCCCTGCTCTAATGGGGAGACCTCCGCTCTGGTAGAGTGGAAGCACACCTATCTGATACATGTCAAGCCCTCTCCTCCGCTCTGTTAGAGTGGAAGCCCACCTATCTCATGTTCTGACCATGGCTTATCCAGGCAGCAGAGCAAGAACTATGTGTGTGTATGATTCTGTGTGTGTGTGTGTGTGCGTGCACATGTTTAGTGTGGTTATTTGTACCTTGCCAATCTATTGAATTCTAGGTGGACTACTTTTGCTTTGCAAAGAAGAGAAACAGTGCACATGTGGTTTGGCTTCTGTCAGCTTACAGCCTATTTGCTCAAATGAGTTCAGCTCAACTGAACTCCTGACAACAAAATTGCAAACTCTGGCTGAGTCAGATATTATATCAATGTCATTGTTGCCAGAACAAAAACATAATAATTTAAAAAACAGACAACCGGTCCATAACCATTTCGGAACACTGATAAAAGAATAAATAATCAAGTGATGATTATCACGTAAAAGAAGCTTTGATGGAGAGGCTCACATTTAGGGCTCTAGTATGTTCTGCAAACTATACACTGATCAGTGATATCAATGGCTATAATAGTCAACAATATAGTGTGGACCTGCCACTTAATGCTAGTTATGAGATTCATATAGAATGAAAACCACCTTACTTCTCCAGTAAATAGAAAAGATCTTAGTCACCACTTTGCAACGGAAAAGCTTTCTTACCGTAGTCCCATCTGATTCCTCTGAGCCCCAACTGAAAAAACTAATAGGGAGGTAAACTGTTGTTAAACCATCGACCAATATGTGCATCAGAATAAATACAAAACTAAATAAGGTACGCTGCTAGTTACCAAAATGTATTTTAAATAAGGGTACCATATTATAATGTGCATGGGTTTAAGATGATGTTATTCATTGCTAGAATGAACTGGATGAAGAGTAGTTTCACATTCTACGTTAAGTGGGGTCTTGTAGTTGAGGAATAAAGTTATTTGAGCTAACATAAACAGCATTTTGTTTTTCCTAAGGCTGAACCATGTTACCAATGCATAGAAATCTCATTTGCATGGATTTCTATTTCACATATTTTAATTGTATTGTGTCGTTTAAAATAAGAGGACAGTTAAAGCTAATTAATAGTTGCTGTGTGTGAACTGCATGAGCCGGTGCAAACAAAAAATGACATCATCAATGTCCTCGCGCAGTGTTCAAACAGTGATTTGAAGTGTGTTGCGCATCCCAGAAATATGCAAGTGGATGCGCTTAGTGTGCGTCCACACCAATTTTACTGCCAAACGGCGACTATAAATGGCATGGCCGCACGTGGACTTTACAGCCTCATATAGGAGTCCCTGTAGGAAGTGTGAAGCTAGTGTTGGACTGCAGCTACTGTCACATAGTGGATCCTTTTGCAGTGTAGTGTCTGATCTCACTTGAACTGAACTCAAACTGACAGTCAGGCACTGCAGGGGGTGACTTTAGCAGCTCTTTGAAGTGGCCGTCCAGTTTATTTCTGACCGATCGTCCCTCACTCTGCCAGAATAAAGTCGGTACTTTGACACAGAAAGATTTAGAAAAGTCCCATATAACCTCCCTCACCTCTGTTTTGAGGCGATGGGTGCTCTGCGCTAGCCCTCTACGCTAGCCCTCTGTGCTATCTCTCTATGCTAGCTCTCTGCGTTAGCGCTCTTTGCTATCTCTCTATGCTAGCCCTTTGCGCTAGCCTTCTACACTAGCGCTCTGCGCTATCATTCTATGCTAGCCCTCTACGCTAGCCATCTATGCTATGCCTCTATGCTATCCCTCGATGCCATCTCTTTGTGCTATCCCTCTATGCTAGCCCTCAATGCTAGCGCTCTATGCTAGCCCTCTACGCTAATCCTCCATGCTAGGCCTCTATACTAGTGCTCTACGCTCTGCCTCTATGCTAGCTCTCTACACTAGCTCTTTCATCTTTCTGCTACTGATGTGAACCTTTCTTTCCTAGTGAAACCTTTCTGACTCGTCAGAACTCAAGATGAGAAGATTGAGGTTGACATGTGAGAAAAAGAGTGAGACCAAAGTAGAATGAATGCAGATTGTTGGTTCCAAAGAATATTAAATATAATTTTGATATCGGCCTTCCCAGTGATTAAAGCATCAACCCACACGTGTGTGAGCCAATCATTTCATCCTGCTTAGCAGAATGGGACACACACAAATTCACTCACCGCATGCAAACACATATTTTGAACTATTATGAATTTCATCACCATAACAATGGACAGGAAACAGTCTTTCACTAAGGCTTGTATAGCTGGGAGTCTAGAAGGAAAGAGAAGATGTCATGCAACCTCTCGGTTTAGTGGGGTGAGGAAAGAGTTGTTATTGCATGTTATTATTCTATGACACATTCCACGTTCATCAAACATTATAACTGTTGTCCATGGAGTGCATTCTGCTATTTCCTAGAGCATCACACCCGCTACACTGTGTATTAAACCTCTAAAACATGTAGCATGAGACAAATAAGTGCTCAGCCAAACATTACCGTCACAACTCACAACCTCAACAAAAGTAAGCGGTGTTGACATCATTTCCACACTTGTATATTTTGCTTAACACAAGGACTTCAAACAAGGGGCTGAGCAGTAGCACCCTGGACCTCCACCTTTACACTTCACATGTTGTTAAAATGCAGTGGGTGTTTGTGGCCATGCAGGAAGGTCAGACCCTCAGCATACATGCTGAGAGGGCATAGAGAGTCAAGTTTTACTTTAAGTTCACATTCCTTTATTAATCCTGGGAAAATTGTTTGTATAATATTAAAATAATGGTTGGTTTTTGTGTGTCACACCATGTGAGTATTCATAGTGAACAACACCTTTTACAGACTCGTCTCTATCTACAAGCAGGCTCAAAGTTACAAGCTCTCCTGCTAATCAGGGAACACGAGACCAGGAAGCTTCTCACGATAGAACGAAGGCTGAGCGACGCTACGTACATGTCCTCCAACTTCTGTGATCTGAAAGATTCTGTCTTCCTCTAAAGAGAGGACACTACAAAGAGGTGAAAATAAGATATATCTGAGAGTGCTGGGAGCACTGTATGATTCTGAACACATCAAATATCTTTTGATGTGTTAATGTCTATGACATGAAAACATACGATCATAATGATCAAAGAAAACACTTCCAATTAATTGATATGCATTATGATTGTGTGTAACCAATGTGCAAGCCATTATGTTGTGAATTAACTGATATGCATTATGATTGTGTGTAACCAATGTGCAAGCCATTGTGTTGTGAATTAACTGGTTGGCTAAGTCTAACTGTCAGTAAACATATGCAATGGGGATGGGAAAGCAATGGGAACCTTCCGGAACATTGGTCCTGTCACTTAACTTTGCAGATTAAGATGTGGTTGACGCACTTCGTGCCTTGCAACATGAACTCTTGATGTAACATGAGTCTCTTGGACACATTCTGCCAAGAATGAATCTGGAATGCAACAATGCGCCATCACTGAACTAATAGTTAGCAACAAAGCTTCAGCTAACTTTTGGACAAAGACTATGTTTGTTTATGTATTTATTTATTCATTTTATTTTGTGTTTTCATTTGGTATTATTCCATCCATTTCTTATATTTTAGAAGTTTATTTTTTATTGTTATAACATACTGGCTGTAGCATTGTTGTCGGATAAGCCAGTATTATGACGTGTTTCCTGATGTCATGTCCATGTGTTGGCCGGTGGTTGGTGTCGGTGCCCTTAGGACAACCCGGCTTCCCATGGGAGCCACTTTCTCACTGCTGCCTGCAGGTGTGGAGCTGAGGCAGCTGCCAGCAATGAGCCCATCAAGGAGCGAACCAAAGGAGCAGGAGAAACCACAGTAAGGAAGGTTAGTAAGAGAAGCAATTTGAAGAGAGATTCAGAGTGTGAATTGGACATGTTAAAAAATGTTTGGACTGCTTATAGACCACAGCTTATTGTGAAGGCTGCTGGAATGGATAAAGGATATGGATATGGTCCAGGCAGAAGAGATGTTGACCTACCCTGTGCTCTGCGACCCTCTCCCATTGTGTCCCAGAGTACAAGAAGAATACAGCCCCGGAAATACTATGGTCATTTCTCCTCTGCCTTATTAATAAAGATCCTAAAAGTTTAGCCCCTAAAGACGGTGTTGGTGTCTTAGTCTCTGTGATAGTGCAGCGTTGTGCTACAGAATAGTAGTATCAAAAATGTTATTGACAAATAAAATACTTGCGTATTTAGAAGGAAGGATGTTCTGATGAGTTGTGTTTATTTGAAATGGCAGCAGTGGCAACACTGAGTTTACGTGGAGGGCTGTCTTACGGTAATGAGTTGCAACACTGAGTTTATGTGGAGGGCTGTCTTACGGTAATGAGTTGCAACACTGAGTTTACGTGGAGGGCTGTCTTACGGTAATGAGTTGCAACACTGAGTTTACGTGGAGGGCTGTCTTACGGTAATGAGTTGCAACACTGAGTTTACGTGGAGGGCTGTCTTACGGTAATGAAGGAAAACTTAACAAGCTCGTGGCTTGTTCTCCAAAACCGAGAATTTAAATTTGGGGAAATGGCCCTAGTCAGGGTTCCAGCCGAAAGCAATATGTTAACAGATAGTC
This sequence comes from Molva molva, assembly GCA_900323295.1. Taxonomy (NCBI): domain Eukaryota; kingdom Metazoa; phylum Chordata; class Actinopteri; order Gadiformes; family Lotidae; genus Molva; species Molva molva. The sequence continues at coordinate 10,880 of OOFG01066453.1, read as the reverse complement.
TTGGTGGGGTGCAGATAATATGAGAGGATGCAGGAGAAAGAGAGACACACATAGCTGTAACCTAAGAAAGGGAGAGAGAGTTCATGTGGTCAGGATGTCCCAGGGGTAAATAAGTGTCAGAGAAAAAGCATGACAGGGCAGTGAGGAAAGAGTCTTGTGTTTGGAATGGAGGTTAAAAAGGGCATGTCCTCAATGGAAGAAAGCTGTCTTGCTATCTCATATGAAGTAAGCAACATGAGATGGCAAAATGGAGTAAGGGTGTGGAAATCTCTTCTTGCCATTGGCTAGATTGTTATGAAAGAAAACAGCCTGCTTTCAGTGCACTAAGGTATCAAATGTAGAACCTAGCCACTCAGACGATCTCTCTCTGTTCCATATTGAATTTCTTTTCAATTTGTTTGTGTGTTCGTTTGCATGTGTCTGATGAACAAAATTAAATTCCCTAATGTTTGATTTAAGTCAGCACAGGGGTAGCAATAATTGAATCAGATTTTAAACATCAAGTTGCAATGCATCTGCTGGACTTTCACACTAGAGAAGAAGTGAGTCGAAGTGCAACTACCAAGCATTTCAGAAAAACAACAAAGAAGGAAAATCAATAGCAGCTATTGGGCACCAGATGAAGGACCGCCACACAGCCGCAGGCCAAGCTGGCTGAATTGCTCGTTTACCTCAATCATTTTTTTCCCATTGAACCAGCACGTCTACCCAGCACCCTGCCTAGGTGTCCTCCACATTCCCAACATATCGATGTAGACGTCCACCAGAGCTGGGCCATATGGAGACACTACAGGCAGCCGCTCCAGTGAGGTAAAGTGTCCCCCATCAGGGGGCCTTCTGGTACCTGTGGCGCTAGAGGGACAGATATTGTAATCCAGTTAGGGTGTTTCTTTTTGGAAACTGTTAGCCTAGTGATGGCTGCGTTGGAGAGGTGGAGTGGAACCAGGTGTTGTACATGCAACGCTGGACTAATGTTCTATTCTGTGCCCAAATTCAAGTAACCACATTAACTCCCAATTACAGGTGCCTAGCCTGCAGAATTTGTGGTCATTCATATGTATAACTTTGTGTTCATTCCATTTTATTCATACGGGCAGATGCTTTCATTTACTGCAGCCAGCCGTTCTGAGCTCCGTGCTGCGAAGAAGAAAGCGCACAACAAAGACAGGCCCATGTCCACATGTTTGATGCTGCTTGATGTTTGTTCTTAAATACAGAGTGTGTTTGTGTGTCTATGCTTTTACCACGCTGACAAAACTCACCGTATGAACATGCACGGTCACGAGAGAAGACATTGACTAGTTTCTAAGCCATTAACAAATTAAGTTTAACTGAATCAAACTTGTTGGATTTACAGAGTTAGTTTTTACAGAGTTAGTTTGTTAATAGCTGAACTAAGCTAGAAATAAATTATCCAATTATGTTTCAAATATGGATTCTGTTCATATAGTTCATCGTTAATAATGACATTAAATGGTCTAATAAAGGATAAAAGGTTTTTACTGTACATTTACTAACATGAGTTTGTTTTACAAATAACTTACTAGCACGTATTGGATTTAATTGAATGACTGATTATGTATTGATCAGTTGGAATCATTTGATGGGTCATTTCAACAGCATGATTGTTCTTAAATACTAGGAGTGGATGAAGTACAAGTACACATTGTATATTCCTATTGCAACCAAACAATACTCCAAGCAAACGTGTGTAATGGACTTCTGTATTGTGTGTCTTTCAAAGCCCAGCATGAGGCTGTGGTCCCTGTACTACATCACCTGCTGCTGGTTCCACCACCTTTATGGAGTGGGGGCACTCCGCTGGTTCTTCACATAAACTCATGTCTGGCCTGGGGGGACGAGTGCACAAACCGGGGCTTCGCTACTGCCTGTGCCTGCACTCATGGACAGGCAGCACGAGTTGCCCAATAAAAGATTTTAAACAGCACTATTTAAAAAGAATCATACATGTAAAAAAGGAATAACAGAATTCCTAACAAATGAATGAAATGTTTTCCCTCCTGCAGCACCTCCCTCACTATGTCACTGTCCATCAACATTGACACGCTGTCCAGGTGTCTCTGAGAACACTTACTGTCCAGGTGTCTCTGAGAACACTTACTGTCCAGGTGTCTCTGAGAACACTTACTGTCCAGGTGTCTCTGAGAACACTTACTGTCCAGGTGAGTTGTGATTGACAGGGAATGGGAGTCAGAAGAAGGGTCTCCGGTGGCTCATTGGGAACGTGAGTAATGAGAACCCTAACAGAACAACCTCCCTGACTCAAAGTGATTAAGGAGAACCCCAACAGAACAACCTCCCTGACTCAAAGTGATTAAGGAGAACCCCAACAGAACAACCTCCCTGACTCAAAGTGATTAAGGAGAACCCCAACAGAACAACCTCCCTGACTCAAAGTGATTAAGGAGAACCCTAACAGAACAACCTCCCTGACTCAAAGTGATTAAGGAGAACCCCAACAGAACAACCTCCCTGACTCAAAGTTCCACCCAGCTTACATCAGGGACACAGGAAGGCAGGGGTGCATATGATATCACCCAACCATTTGCATTTTTAATGGCTTTGACAGAGAAGGGATCAGAGCACATTAAGCAATGGATTTGTCACGGCACAGCGGCTCATGTAGTCCTTCACCAGGCTATTATAGCCTCCCTCCAACATAATGACCAATGCAACATAAATGGGGACCTTCTTAATCAGTGGCACAGGAGGCCCAGCTATTCATTACAGTGTCTGTGTCACGTGTGCATCTGTGGTTGGTGTTGAGGTGTGGAGAACAAGCTATCCATAAATCCATCCACCCGTCCTCATCAGAAACAACACAATGGAACACTCACACAGCAAACACCCAAGGGGCCGTTTTATGGGCATGTGCCCTAAGAGCAGGAGTGTCTGGTGTGTATCTGTCTAGAGAGCAGCAGAAAGGTATTGCCTTAAGTTGAACATGTTATACATGTAGTTTATTTTATATTACATGGTTATAGAAGAAAAACTGGATCCAGTTGTTCCCCCCTAAAATTGACAAGGATTTTATTTATAATGTAGGATCTGTTTGTTGGCATGGTGAGGGTAACTCTCATTACTAAGATGTTAGTGGAGCGTCCGGGCTACCAGAAAGACAAACCGTTTACCCCCAGGCCATCATGCTTCTCAACCAGCATCATTAACATGTTGACCACGTTCATATCTTAACCGTACATTCCCTATTCATTGATCATATTCCACTGGGTTTATTTAATGTACTGTATATACATACAAGTCTACATACTGTACAGGCACATTTTACATGCCTCTTTGTATTCTATCCTATTATATTATATATTTTTAATTTATATTTCTTACTGTTATTATTGTCCTACTCTTGTTGTGCAGTTTTTTCTTTTACCTACTACGTAGTTGACCCGTGGCTTGTCTTTAGAATTTCAGTCCCGAGAACTACCCTGTGTTTAACTGTTCATTGAATTAATAAAACTCGAATAAAACTTGAATCTTGAATCTCTTTATTATATAACAGAGCCAAACAATATGATTGCTAAATGATGGGTTTAATTTTCCTTGTTGGATTCACTCTGGATCCTATACCAAATTATTTTGCACATGGACCCACTGGAATAGTTGCTGATGTACAGGTTGATGAGGTGTTTGAACCCTCGGTAGCTTGGAACACAACTCCACACCTCCTGGGATCATTCTGACATTCTGAGACGGCAAGGCGGGTTAAAGGCTCACAAGGAAAAAAGGCTTCACACGACCTGACCTTACTTGCTCTTAGAGATGGAATATGCACTCACTTGTAGGGATGTGCACCAAAAAACTGTTCTAAATGGATATGGTAGTAGATTTTGAAATATTTGTGTATCAGTAAGGTTTACTTTTTCGGTATTGCTATTCACACTGGAGTAATTAGTGGGTTTAAACTTTATATTGACTATAGTTTGATGACCACTGTCTCCATCTCTGCTTGCCATTGTGGAGGCGTGGTTTACTTTCCAAAACACAATAGAAATGCAGACGCTCCCACGCACACAGAATGAGACTCATTATGGCTGCGGGACGAAGCGTTGTAAGGGGGCTGGCAAGGGAGGGAATACAAGCAACCCGATGAAACACTTGTATACTAAGCACAATATATATGTGCC
>OOFG01066449.1:0-11796 GCA_900323295.1 Molva molva | reverse complement strand
CCCTCCGATGGTCCCAGGACAGGGAGAGTCCATGTCTCACTCTGCTTCATGTTCTGTTGCCAGTGGGACGGAGGGGTCCGCATGTGGGAGCACAGGCAGACCCACCCTCTGGAGGAGCACCGGGACCAGGAGTGACCGGGCCAGGCCCTCGGGGTCAGGAGGCGGGGGAGGAGGAGGAGCCAGGAGGAGGAGCCAGGAGGAGGAGCCAGGAGGAGGAGACTCATCAGAGGAGGCCCCAGAGAGGGAAGTGGGCCTGAATCAGAGGGGGAGAGACACTGAGCTCTCACAGAGAGAGAGACTTTTTATGTTTTTGTTCCCATGCTGGTTCGTGAGTTCTTATCGAGGATCTCAAAGCATGATTGTGAGGTGTGGGATTAAGAAGGGGGTGTTAGCGTTAACGGGAGTGCCTCTTAGGGACCCCGACCTTCTCCTTTGACCCGAGAGGAGGCACCTTTGTACTGGTTCTGACCGTTCCTTCTCATGTCGGGTGAAATAGGCCAAAGCTTTCTAATTTGGCGTGAAGTCCTGAACATAAATGCATTCAAGATGCTAGAGCCTTGATGAGTAGTGAAATAAGCTTTTCTTAATCACAGTCCTTTTTGCTGGTTTATGGTTTTAAAAAATGAATTACCGATTCTCCTTATTATTGTTAGGTGGACATTTATTGTGAATCATTTTTGGCAGTTGAAACTCTTAAAAAGCAACGATGGCGATAATTCTGTTGAAATAATGTAAAATATTTTAGTGTGGAAGTTAGACGTAGTTAGATGGTATTATTTGGTGCTGATTTGGGAGCAGTATTAACAATCTTAATAATAAACGTTGGTCACCATGGTAACATGGTACAAGGAGACAACAGCATTCCAACCTTAAGTCCTCCCTCAGGTCGAAGAGGACACATCTAACCACATTCAGGTGTTCCAAGATGACACACACTTTGTGATATTAGGGCGCATAAAGATCACTCCCTTTATAATCCATGGTCTCTGCTGGTTCTGTTCAAACAGACTGGTTTTACATTCCCAGTCCCTCACTAGTCTAGCTCACGGTCAGGCTGTCTCCAGGCAACCGCTGGTCTAGGATTTATTTACTGGTATTACCTTAATAGCCCTGACCATCGTGTGTATAATATATATTTATAAACACACACACATGAATACACACTCACCAGAATAGCATAATAGTGGCATGACAAAAAAAAAAACATTAAAAAAACTAACAGCACAAAAAAGGTATTTAATCCTCGACACATTGTTTATTTGATTGCCACACATGAAGACCCCTCGACGGAAATTAAGGTGGAAAGGATAACCGTTTTCTTCCAGGTAACGAGTCAAAGCAAGACCTCCCAAAGTTCACCACTACATTGATCCATATTATCTTAGTGATTAACTTGCAGGTTCACGTCATGTTAATGCTCATTGGCTGGGAAAGAGGAATGCTTTATTGCACCAACAGGTGCCAATTATTATCAGAATAATTCTAAATTGTGGATTGTTATCCTTTCATAAAGCTCAGTCTTTGAATAAAAAAACTCTGGCAATAATATATATTTATGTGTAGCATATATAATATCTTGTGCTACCATTTGGCTGTATTACATTACATACTGCATTACATATTATATTCTGTATTACATGTACTACTGAACCATTGTCTGTACTACATGTATGTACTACTGAACCATTGGCTGTACTACATGTTTGTACTACTGAACCATTGGCTGTACTACATGTATGTACTACTGAACCATTGTCTGTACTACATGTTTGTACTACTGAACCATTGGCTGTACTACATGTATGTACTACTGAACCATTGGCTGTACTACATGTTTGTACTACTGATCCATTGTCTGTACTACATGTATGTACTACTGAACCATTGGCTGTACTACATGTTTGTACTACTGATCCGTTGTCTGTACTACATGTTTGTACTACTGATCCATTGTCTGTACTACATGTTTGTACTACTGATCCATTGTCTGTACTACATGTTTGTACTACTGATCCATTGTCTGTACTACATGTATGTACTACTGAACCAAAGCTTCCTCTGAGGAAGGAGAGGGTTATTTATAGGAGGGATATAGAGGGAAGGGTGTTATTCTTACCAACCATGTGCTGTGGTTCAGGGTGCCAGGGTGACACGGGAAACAGAAGGGGCCTAGGCAGTCACCCACTAAGCGGAGTTACCAAGGAGAATCACCCCGTGGAAGACGACAACAAGGTCCAACTAAAGATGAAGACTGTTTCTTCATCAAATGATGGCTTCTTACCGGATATCAACTTGGATAAATTACACAAAATGGCATCAGATGTGGCACTGCCAGCTAGATTCCTGGTGAGGATGTTAAATGGTGGCCTGGTGTTTTTAACCAACCTCCTGGCCACGGTGGTCGGCAGCAGCCTAGCAAGGACTCATTTCCACCTGCCACTCAATGCTTTGGTTGTGTCCGGGCCCATGTGGAGCCTGTGGGCGTCCAGCTACAGCATCTTAGCTAACAGGAACCACTTCCTGTACAGGTGAGAATCTGGTCCAATAGAAAATATCAGGTTTCCATATCTCAGCTTGTGGACCTCTATTTTGTAAATGCGTCTGAAACTAATTTAAATGTACCTAGACCCAAACTTGAAATAAGGTTTATTTAAAATGTGTAATAGAATAACTAGGCCTCAGGCCATGCAAGTATAACTTGTCATGTCTGCTTATTGCTATTATATAAACTCTACTCACTGTAACCACAATGGAAACAGGCTGGAAATGAACTATCATTACATTGTGTCCAGTCATGCAGCTATTAATATGAATGACCTCTGACCTGTTTGGCAGGAAGTTCCTGGTGTCCGCGTGGGCATGGACCTGCTGCCTCGCCGGCTCCTTCATCTTCCTGCTCTCCTTCTCAGCCCGCCGCTCCGTCCTCCTGTCCCTACGCCACCTCTCGCGGCTGGCCGTCACCGGGCTCCTCTGGTGGGGCGCGGGGCGTCTGGTCAGCCTGCTGGAGGACGGGGCCGGGACCTGCTTCCAGCCCGTGGGGGGAGGGGGGAGCCCCAGACCGCCCCTGCTGCTGCTCCAGGAGGACCAGAGCAAGACATCCTGCCTCAGAGCAGGCCTGGTGTGGCGGGGCTACGAGGTGTCCCAGGATACCCTCACGCTCTGCCTGTGCTGCCTGCTGCTGGTGGAGGAAATGTCCGTGTTTGGCCCCTATATCCTCAAGGGGGAGGCCCTACAGGGACCCCCCACTGGAGCTCCACTGAGGATCATCTTCCTTCTCTGTGTGTTTCTATTGACTCTCTGGCTGTTTCTGCTCTTGTGTCTGCTCGCATACTTTCCACAGTTCCCTTCCCAGCAGCTAGGAGGGGCTATAGCCTATCTTGGCTGGAGGGGACTTTACCAGGGTTGGTATGGCCTCAAACCCGGCTGGCTCTGTCCCGGTTCACCAGGTGTTGGACTTGACTGATAATCATAATAGTCAGACAAATTTCAAGTTTATAATTATAAACACTAATAGTGCTTTGAGAAACCAGTAACTTCTGGCATCAGAAAGGCCATCACTGTTGAGATTGAGGCCTCCTGCACTGAGCAGCAGTACAGTAGCAGCTTGAGAACGGCGGACTCACTGGTTGTTTTACCGTGTGTCAACACACGGTGGAAACCAGTGAACGCTCTGCTAGTTTGTTTGTTTGTTTCTGCTGGTTTCTGGACATAAATAATCCACTTAAGAAATACCTCTTTGAAAAAGCTTGAGATGCAAATACTACTTTTCTTCACACACCCTGCTTTCCTGGAAGGTTCAGACACAAGAAATTCAAATATTTGTTATCACTGGAAAGGCCCGAGTCCTCCTTCATCCGGTACATGAAACTCAGATTCTCTGTTTTGCGGGCAGGTTTTAAAAATAACATTGAAAAATGTTTTTGAAAATGTCTGCTACAGTGATGTTAATCAAATGTTCTTGTGTGTTGTGGAGGAGACGGAACAACTGTGTGGTTCAGTTATTTTCAGTGACCTACCCTTGCTGTCCGTCTGTATGTCTATTTACTGGAACATAAATATTCTGCATACTCACAAGCTCATTTAAAATAATTATTTGTCAGAAAATAATGTTGAGACGTGATTTTTTGAGAGACACAAAAAAGGGATTTTGAAGGCCGTTTTATTTAGTAATTTGAACAACCAAAAAAAAGGATGTAGCCACAGAGGAGGCTAAACTGAAAACGTAAGTGACAGAATGAGTGTGATGTTTCACGGTTGTTACTGGATGACACTAAACACTAAATGTATCAGAGGAATACAACAAAGCTTGTGTTTGTGTCTGTTCAGCTGAGGGAAGGACGGCCTCAGTAGATGAGCGCCTTGGACTCTCCCTTGGGCTTCATGATCTTGTCATAGTTCTTGTTGATGATGTCAAACAGCACCGCCTGCAGGACAGACAAACAAAAGTCCAAATTGCATTCAGATCCTGGCCTCGTCAGCTTAGACAATAGAGATAAAGACAGACTGATGAAAATATGAGGGTGGAGACCGGAACAAAGGTCCAACTGTTTCTTTAATCATCGTTTATTGTAAAGACCAGCATCAAACACAGGCCTCAGAGAGGCAACCAAATATATCCATCAGCACAAGACAAAGCGCTAATCAAACAAACCGCTGCCCCTCTTAAGACAACATGCATTCCTCCCAGACACCTGCCCTTCCCAAACGGCTGTTAAGCCACAAATGGAATTTATTTTGGGCAGTGTTGGGTTTTCTGATTCAAAAGACGGGATAGACCATCCGATCTTCCAATTGCTATTTCAATGTTACACAACGCAACATGCTCTGTTTGACAAAACAAATGATTCCAACAGACTTTGATGCCATTGGATTGTCAAAATAGATTTGGCTGCAGGAATATGCAGCCAAATCCCAAGTGAGGTGTCTTATACAACCCAATGTTACCAAGATTAGTGGCCTTACGTATGTGTTGCGGATCTCCAATACCACAAGGCGAAGCTCGCTGTACTGGTACTGGTCCAGTTCGTGGACAAGCTGCCTGTAGTCTCCCTGTGATGATCAGAAAAATCAGCGAAGTAAACACACACACGAAACACATCAGTGTGGACAGAAACAGCATTTGATTTGGTTGCATCCACACTCAGATCTCATGTAGCTCCAAAGACGTTTCTATGGGAATCTAAAATGTTTTTATGAAAGACAATAAGCACAATAAGAAATAAGAAACGATAAGCTTGCTTCTATAAGAAACATTTCTAGGATATAAAATAATGACCAAAGCCAAATCCTTCCCCCCAAACCCTGAAGAGGGAGGATTTGATTTGCTAGTGGTGTGATGAGGAACATTATCCATGCTCACGTGCACATCAGCATAATAATCACAATAACATGGTCTGCTTTTACAGGAGATCAGCAGCAAATGCAAACAGTTCCCTTCCTTTTCATGAGGTCTGCAAGTACTGACCACGTGGGGCTGTTTAGAGGCCTTGGCCACCGCGTCGCCTCTCTCGCTGTAGTACCTGGCAAACAGCACAAAGGACGCATTCACCTTCAATCCTTCAACAGCAGGCGATGAATATCGTCTAGTATATCAAGCTTGCCAGAATTGTTGGTATAAACAGAGCCTCACTTTGAGATCTGGGTCTGGAAGGCCTCGATCTTAGTGCGTGTGTTGGTCAGCAGCTCAAACACCTTCTCCTGTGGGACATGAAGAGAAGCCAAACAATAAGATAGACCTGTCTCCAGAAAGGACAACACCAGCAATAAAACTTAACTAAAATAAAATAAAAAACATTTTATTTGATTCAACAATCCACGATTACCAGTCACTAACCTGTACTGCCACTCCAAAATTGTTGCCATCTTCAATTTTAGGAATTTGCAGTTGCATCCACATAGACACCTGCCAGGGGAAAAGGGAAGAGAAACGTAATGATCCAATTCTCTGTATAGCCCAGGTGACAATCTCGACAGTTCCCACATTCTGTGGTGTTATGGATGGTCGTCCAGGTGAAGGAAGGAGCCAGAATGAGTTGCTAGCTGACCGTGTTGAGTTTCTCCTTCAGAGTGTTGAGCTGAGGCTTCACCTCCTTCAGAGCTCGCTCGACGTGCTCGTTGCAGTAGATCGGGCCGCACTGCGGGCCTGGAAGAACACAACACTCAATAACAATACGAGCTCATCTGTGGAGGTAAACATCCATGGTTTCATAGGTCATGAGACTTGACCTTCATCCTCCTCCTTGTCTTCTTTGTCGCTCTCCTTGTCCTTCTTCCCCGCTGCTGCCTCCTTCTGTTACGGAACAGATGAAGATGGATACTTAGCAAACAATCCAACACGTATACATGATTTTTGATTGACCCGTAATATAATTCCAGGTGTATAAAGTGAATACATGATTGACAGGGTGACTCACTTCCTCTTTCTTCTTGCGCTTGGCTTCCTCCTTAGCGGGATCGGGGATTGGGATGTCCAGGGTAGCCCTCACCAGGTCAGGTCTGCTGAGGCATGTCTTGGGACAAGAACAAACCTCTCTGTTATCAACCAATCTAAACCAACCGGACCCTACGAGATAAATGTTCTGTGGTGAGATACCTTCAACAGCACGTCCATCTCTGCAACGGTTTGTGGGAAATGTTTTGAGAGTAGTGCTTCTGCCTAGTTAGAAAATGATGTGACGATTAAAATAAGTAATAATCGTTATTCTTCAAATATCAAGTATTGTACAAATTAAAACAAGTATTGTTTATGGCATGTTTACCTCTTTGGTGAGGGTCTGGCAGAAGTCGTCGACCTAGAAAATTGTATGCGTTATTACATGTTTTTACTTTTGTTAATTTCTACAAATAATTTACAAGTGCTAGAACAGATTCTGTTGAGTGTTATCAGAGCTTTTACCGCCCCGTGCTGGAGCCCCACAGTGCTGGTGTAGAATACATGGGGATCCGGAGCTAAGCTAACGTTATAGGATGGCAATTTGTGTATTTCAGCTGTGCATGCGCTGTTCTCTGCTACTGTGCACATAACACATTCTACGGATTACTCTGAATGCACTATGAACTGCCGATACACAGTTGATGGATGTGGTTTGACCTTCCAAGAGCCGTTGCACTAGCGCTGAGGCTACACGACATGACAAACTTTTCTTTAAATAGGCGTCTTTTGAATAAAGCAAGGCAAATATGTTGCATCTATGATCCATATATCCCCCTTCAATGTGATAAGATTGATTCGACAGCAGTGCTATTTATGTGAAAGTAGCTGGTGCATGAGGAGAAGTTGGCAACTAACGTTAGAGGCGCTCTCATTTCCCTCGTGTTCTGACTTCACCTCATCCGCCAAGTGGCCTTTCTTCTTAATAACCTTAGATCATCTTGGGTTATATTAGTAGAGTACAGCGATTAACATTAATTTCCGCGATGAGAACAAATGTGTGCTGCCCACCAGTTGATTGACCAGGACCTTATAACACTGCAAAAGAACAATAGAAGCAGTATATGCGGCTCAATAAGCTATGCAATAGATCAGCAGGGGTGTGCGAACGCGAAACCCACTGGATGCTCTTCTTACCTGTTTCTTAGACTTTGGGTGCATTTCAAGAGAGGCCATGGCTTCAAAAAAGTTTCAACAATGTTTCTCCAACAGTGGCTCAAGAATGGAGAGGATAGATAGTTTGATTTTGTGTTACATACAACACGGAAAACAGCGCACTATTACTCAGCATCAAAACGAAAATGAAAGTCACAACTGATCCGTAATTTCCCCGTAGGTTAGAAGAGTTATAATAAAGGATTGTGGGACTTGTAGTTTATAAGGATGTGTAAGGACTTGGTTCAGACTAAATTCAAGTGAACTACGTAGTTCACTTGAATTTCTTTAATAATACGGTAGTTGTAAAACAAATAGGCTAACGTTATATGCACTGGTTGGGAAAGATTATTTCCCCAAATCTATGTGTGATATTTTAGGTACTCTATAATTGAGTATAATGTCTGCTTCTTATTAAATCACAGAGAACATTTATGCATACGAATCAGCGTACTCGTACTACATACTACAGTGTGTACTGTTTCCTGGCGTGTTATTAGTATGCGGGCCCAAAGTACGCACTGCATGGATGTGGACCTGTAGTGACGCATGCGTATTACGGTGTCGCACAATCCAACGTGAGGGCCGTGGTTGATGACGTCACGCTGACGCTACAAACCCACGTAGTTCTAGTTATATGCGATATATGATTGCAATAACATATTAATTTATTATTATTTGAACTGCCTGTTCATTGGGTTTTTAGTCTAGGGTTGGAGTGGTTATTAATAACATTAAAACGTTTCGGTTAAGATGGTCGTCTTTCGAAAAGCGTTATGGGTTAACTTATGACTTATAGTGGCTCACTACTTATTTGGCCTGAAATTGTACGCCATCCGGGTACTTTTAGTAAACAACGTGTAAATATGATCACAGAACATACTACTCTCGCCTACAACGCAGTATGTAGTGTGGAGATTCAGAGCTATCTATGGGATGCGGCCAAACGTTTCTGATCCCAGGCCTTTAAGTCCTCTTCCATAGGTAATCGATAGGCTAGCTATAGCTCATTTAAATCTTTCTGAGGTACAGCGAAACCTGTACCAAGGTTTTGATTACTGCTGCACGGCCATCTTCTACTGTTTTACAGGATATCAGGCTAGATATCTGGGCCCACATTACCGTTTTAATATATCACGCTATGTACTGCAAACCAACCCTAACCCATACTACAAGACTAAGATAACCATCCGTCGTTATTTACGCTATGTGGAAAGGATCAGACACTTAGGAACTGCAGTTCAAAAATGCCCCCACTAGATGGTATTACTGCTCCTACAATAGATTAACTATTAAAGTATATATATTTGGTGTTCACGAATTTCAATGTCACTGAAAACTAACCTCAATCATTAGCAGTCCCTCTTTGCAATGATTGTAAATTACTTCAACAAATCAATCACATTGATTCTGTGTCGCACAGGACAAAGCCGCATAGATAGACATGCAGGGATGATGAGCACCAAAAGATCTGTGGAATTGTATTCCAACGCAACATTGATTTCTAATCGTATAATACATGCAGAGGGCTGCACAGGCCCACTGGGACATGAAGGTTTGCATCTGGATGTGAGCAAATATCCACCAGTCTGGGTACTCAAAGTCCACTTTGAACCCCTGGCTGTACGTGAGCTCCAGTTTTAACCGGTTTATAGTTCATGGTTAACATGTTTATACCACTGACTAGGCCACTGGTTTGTATTTTAGTTATTGGCTGACGAGTATCTGCTTTATTGATATCATATCAAGAGGTCACATAAACGATGACGGCTCATTGTCAATGATCTATCGGTCCCTCGATTATTCAAGGCTTGTTTGTTCAAGTCATTGCAAAGAGTCAGTGTAATATGTTCTGTATATGTACGTTTTGAAGGGTGTGTCTATGGACAGGGCAGTGAAGGGAGACAGAAAGCAGGTTTAAGGAGAGAGGGAGTGACATAGAGCACAGACAGGAATCTAACCCAGGTCACTGCAGGGCATGTTGCCTTCCTGATTAGTGACCTGGCGTGTTAAGCCCCCAAACTGACCTGGAATCTGTGTATTTAACAATGAAGAGGTTAGAATGAGAAAACTAAACATAACACCACACTATGAGTTAATGACAGAAATGATCAACAGTGTTTGATCATTGATGATGAAGTTGGCCTTTGTAACTGTGTGTGTGTGTGGGGTGTTCCTTAGGGCTGTTGTGAAACACTCTGGACAAAGGTCATCCCTCGGAACACAAGAGGACACAACAGACGAGTTACATCAGGAGTATACAGATATACGAAAAGGAAGACTGTACAAAGAAGTCTGCTGTGTTGACTTGTTCATAGAACAAATTATACTGCATATCTCAGTATAACTTGGATTAGCCTACATTAACAGCAGGGTTTTAGTAGTCCTACATTAGTTTCCATGTCTCAATGTTTCCATAGGCAACCACTGACTAAACCCACAGCCGAATGACTAACAAAGACAAAGAGACACACACAAATGTAAATATGCATGATGTGTAACCATGCATTAAAAATCCAGTGTTAGAAAGGTGTTTCTGTATTGATTTCCCAATCAAGCCCCATTAGCGACCTCTTGTGACCTCTCGCACACTCTGCAGTGCATTCATTCATTTAATAGATGTATAATGTACTAGTTAATAAGACAATAGCCGCATATGCCTAGTGTACAAAAAGAACGGTTATATGAATATTACCATCATGAAATGGTGTACATCATGCCAAGTAATGTTATTCCCATATATAGACCTATTACATTTAAAGATAATTAGGCCCACATAATGATGCGAAACTATCAATACTTTTGTTTACTTGGATCACATTGGAAACATTCTTTTAGATAGCCATACTAATTTCTGTGGATCCACCGCCACGCGAATTCCACATGTCTGGTAACTGTTAGCAAACACAGGAGAACTTGCATCAGCTGGGGGCGGTCTGGTGGCAGAGTTCCTACAACGCAGAGGTACAACGACCGAGTCTGCAGGAGGGACAGCGTTTTAAATCCGGACCGTTATCGGTGTAATTTAAAGTAAACGAATCAATAGTTCGGTCTCTGCTTTCACGCGGTTGAGCTGTAGTAAATTCTACGATTCAATCTCTTCGTCTTTTACAAGCAGTATCGATATTGGTGGATAAAGCGGTCGATCCACTACAGCCAAACTTTTCTGGAGCTATAGACCTCGGGGTGTACCTAGGGCTTGGTGCCGTTTGTTTGCATTGTTCTCAGGGAGTCACTTCTAGTTGTGTGATACAGCCGTGTTTAAAGCGAGCCGTATCGATGAGTGCACCTCTCGGTACACGTGTTACAAAGTGCAAGGTTCCTCTCAGCACGATCCCGACATCAACACCGGACCTCCTCGCCGTAGACCAATCAGATATGAGCAGAGATCATATCTATATGCACGGCTTTTGATATCTGTCTCCTTGTGATAGTTTGACTACAGTACACTGCATCGTTTACAGATACTTTGAGTTGAAGCAGAAATGTCGTGCCTGTTGCTGGGTGCTATACGGAGGTGAGTGTGGACGCTTCTTGTTCCTTTGTTATAGTTTTTGTAGCTACCATGTCTCTGAATTAACCCAGCTGTTATCATCATTTCCCTGCCGTCGTTTTGATTGCATCATCTCTAAGTATCACTCTGCAGTAGACCATTGAAGGTAGTTTAACTCCAAATGACACAGGTCATAAATTGACTTGCTTAAAACAAGGACTAACTGGATTTGAAGGGTAGTCTAACCTCAGTTATCACACAACAAATATTCAAGTTTGTTTAAAAGCTCAGGTAAATTCTTTCCATGTCTTTCGCTCATTCGTTTTGTTTTTAGGTTTTGTTCTGTTGGTGTCACAGACTCCCGTCAACGTAAGCACCCAATGGCATTTTGTGTGCATCGTTTTCCCCGGCAGGTCCAGCTACATGTGGGCGAATGATTACAACATAACGTTTGCAGTAAAAATACATTCGTGATTCGAGTTCTAAAACGATAAAGTTCCTTGTTGCTGGTGTTTAGACACAGCTCCCTCAACACGGCCTGCGGACCCGGCAATACTGCAGGGCTGTGTGTTTGTTCTGAGTGGTGTTTGGCTCCTAGTGCTTTTATTGTGTAGAGACAAATGTTCCGGGGCAACAATTGAACAGCATGTGAGTTTTGCATGGTAGGGGGGTTTTAGGCGTGGCGGCTCGTAGTGCATGTTGATTGGCCATCTCCATT
>OOFG01066433.1:0-11128 GCA_900323295.1 Molva molva | reverse complement strand
GTGGGAAATAACATAAATAACATTATGCACATCGATGTTATCTTATGTTATTGAGCTGCTCGTCACAAAGGGGTGTGTGTGTGTGTGTGTTTGTGCATGTTAGTGTGTAGCAGCTACAGCAGCAACAGATTGTTAGCAAAAAAAAACTAAAAAACCTGCCATTAGTGGTTACAGACACTGTAGCATATTAAGACCTTGTCATGGAAAGACAAACAAACATACATAAAAAAATACATACAAACAAACAAACAAACAAACATACAAAAAAGGCAGAAAGACTTAAAAGTGTTTGTTGAAAAGTGTGAAAGTGATATGCATTAATACTCCATCTAGCTTAGCATGAAGCCTGACTCCCTAGGTGCGAGATGTGTATTACTATATCACTTTGGGTAACCGGCAAGAGCTAAGAACAGGCCACAACCACTCCTTCCACCAGATGAAAGCTTCAATTTTGCTCTACTTCTGTGTACAGAGATAGGTGGCCAATGCAACCAATCGGGTGCAAAATTTACTTTTAAAATGTTGTCTTTTTAGCTACCGGAGTGGAAAATCTACCGGCAAAGCAATGGTTTTAATATGTAACCCTGAAAATGTTTACCGTGTACCGTTAATGGTCAAATCTATCCACCACTGGCTGGGGGCAGGTGTTAATTTTTGACCCTGGTGTGAATAAAGCGACTGAACGGACCCCTATTACTTTAGACATTAGGCAAAAGACACTTTAAAGCTTAGACCTAGTATTCCGTCTTCAATTCCAATTTTTTTCCAATCATGAATCCAAGATACAGTTCTAACTGTAGGGATCCCAATAATGGCTGCTGTACCAGTCCAGAGTGCGCTTTGGTCTTTCAAGAATATATCCATCATTGCCAGTTACCCCGGTCTGCCCGCCATTGGTTGGCGTTACCAGTTGCTATGGGTTAAGTTGCTCTGACCTTGGAGTCCCCTCCCCCGGTGCCGCACTCTCCCTTGTCATACCACCATCTGTTTTTCAATTTGTCCAACAGGCCCTGCTCGTTCAGTTTTAACACTGCCAAGTTTACAGGGTTTCTATGGGAACGGTGATAATAGTAGGGGGATAGAAGGGGAACTTTGTATTAATCATCAGACAATTTGAACATACAAAAAACAACAACACATCGACAGGGACTCGTAACAAATCAGAGACCTTGTTAAACTGTTCGCTAAACACAGAGGGGGGGCATTGTAAACACAGCGACATTATAATACATCTAACGATGGCAGGTGCATTCATGAGTTTAACGGTCCTGATAACAGAATGAAGAAAAGAACAACAAAGTGGGCACTTGGTTAGCATCGTGAACACATCATTAAATATCTCTATCTATCAAGTCATACCGATGCCAGCAAGGATCGATGGAACATAGCCACATAATGAAATGATAATCAGATGCATTGACTAGCAGGTTTTTTGTCATCAAGGGGGTTAAACCTGCTGTAGATAATATCTGAGAGTTGTAAAGATAGAGAGCGGAAAAGAGCAGAAGAGAGCAAGATTTATTAAATAAACCCCAAAAAAGTGGATATGGGAAGAGATGATCAGATTCTGATTGATCTGATTATCTGAGCAGGAAGAGCTCTAAAATCGAAATGGTTTCATTGAGAGGCATGCACGCAGTCTGCCAGAACAGATATTTCACAGAGCATTGCACTCACGAATATCTGTCAGATGCAATTTCTAACAGATTACACTCAAATTATAGCTCTTAAATCGTACCTACAGAGCGTTTAAATCTTTAATTTTGGGGTACTAAAGATTAAACCAACAAAGTGGCATTACGTGTTGTCATGTTCAGCTTTTAAATTGCATTGCTTCACAATTTAGGGAGATTCAGAGTACGAGTTTATGCTACGGGCTGGTGTACCAACATAGAGTTCAGTCGTAGTAGATTCTATTGACTCTCTATTAATATCAATAACTGCATGTTATCTTTTAGTTTTTGTTTACTTTGTTTTCCAGAAGGTATCATCCTCTCTTAGACATTAATATTAATACATCGGAGAGACCACAGCCCTTTATTTGTAAACATGCCCAGACTCACCTGGCAGTTGGGGCACATTTATACCAACTTATCTCTCTGTCTCTAGTTTAATAACTGCTAAGAGCAGCTGGTAAACAGCCTCAGCTTGGTGTGCATTAGCATCTTTTCCCAAATAACAACATCATCATCAACAGCAACCACAGTGTACAAAGCAAGTACTGTAAGCTGGTCATTCCAGAGATGAGAGGCTGAAGTCTAGCAGAGCATTGGTGGGGCTTGGTTACTAATAATGAGATGTAGTGGATAATAAAAAAGTTAGTAGAGACGTGCAGACTAGACTGGTGAAATTTCTGTTGATAATAACAAGAATAATGAAAATAAATTATATCACGGTTTTACTGAATCAACGCAAGAGAGATGCACATGTCGTTGGGCTCCACATAGAGCAGCACATCGGGGAAGATGCTCTGCTGCTCTGTGCGTCCACTGTTCACTACTCTACCCCATGAATGCCAGCTGACTCTAGCTTTTCACAGGAAGTAGTACCCGCTTCATCTGTGCCTTAGTTACTCAGTGAATCAATATAGAGATTTTGATTCCTTTTATCCCCCAGCTGTGTGACTCGTCACAAGCTGCTTCTCTACAAAGAGCAGAGCTGGTATGTTCAGTGTGGATGAGGATTGTATGTCCAATGCTGCTGGGTTGTCTGTGTGACACCTGATGCATTTGCTGGCATGTGGCACGGATCATGGCACGGATTCAATTATTTCGTGTTCACACGTAGTAAATGCCAAAGCTTAAAAAAACATAACAACAACAAAACATATAGTACCTTTTCCAGTCTGGTAATAAATAATTAGATGAAGCATAGAATGTAATGCTATGACCAACAACAATCATTGTGCTTGTAGTACAAACGAGTTCATGCCACAAAAAAGACCCCAGGCATTTTATTACTCTATACTAAAAGCTTTGGCCCGCTATGCTGCGTGGAATCTTTTTGTCTATCTGAGACTCTAAATGTGGTCCGTAATCACATTTTTACTGTGGCATACTATTGAATATGGATATTGTAGCTGAATGTGTGCTTTTCTGGGGAAAAGTGTATGGTATTGACTACAGAGTTTGTCTGTCATTCAGAAAATCTCATTTTATGTGTCCGTTTTCACGCAATGAGTAATCAGTTGTATTATGTTAGTGACAGCGTTGTAGGTGACCTTGTGTGTTGTTATGCATATTACTTTTTGAGTTATAATGTTTTGAAAAAATGCATTTTTTTTTATATTTAGTGAGAAAATAAAAACAAACAATGCAGACAGACCATCAGACAGACAGATTACAGACAGACGAACAGACGAGAGGCAGACGGACAGACCAGATGACAAAAATATTGCAGATCCCCCGCACAGTATGAACACAATAGTGTATTCATACTGTGTAGAAACCCATTAACTACTGCATTTAAAAAACTGCTTCTCTGGTGTATATTCAAAAAAGACCTAATTCTCACACATGCTTCTTCCATGCTCGCTTTCCATTCATCATAGTCAGTGTGTTAATCAACAGCCAATTTCTGGACTAATTTCACCCCAGCCATTTCGAGTCTAGCTATTCATTGTAAGTAATATGGTCAAATAGATCTCTGTCTACTCTCTAGCCTGAATTGTTTGAGGGTGATGGGAGAAAAAAAACCCCTCCCCTGCTCCACACATATTACCTCTGTGGTTCACGGGTTCGTCTTAATTACCCCATTTGAGTAACAACACATGAAATCCGTATAAAAGTAAAAAGAGTGAAAAGAACGGAATGAGGAGAGACAAACGAGTGGTGGAGCTCCACTGTATGCTACTGTAGGCAAATGACAGACGGTTGGAGAGATTAGACAGTATCGTAGCGATGAGTAGAGTCAGGGACATTAGTAATGTGGTGAATCAACAGACAAGGCCGGTTGGCACAAGGCAGACCAGACAGACAAGCAACAAACAGGCAGGCAGCCAACCCAGACACAAGCAGACGTTTAAAGAAACAGGCGACATACAGACAACAGGGGAATAGAAGTGTTGACGCCACACATAATGAATTAAGAAAAATAAATGGAGGAAGGAAACAGAGACAGACAGACAGAGACACATTAGGAGACCGACAGTTGAACAGACAGCACTGACAGACATTTATAGACATTATACAGTCTTGACAAAGGAACAAACCAAGAGGTATTATGTAATACGCTGTATAGACATACATTGTACAGTAAGATTTGTCTTTTTTTTATTAAAAAGATAATGTTATGAGAAACATAAGGTTATCAGGTTTGCAATCTGTATCTGTACATTATATTTATTATGTAATGTATACCAATATATAATATAATAGAATGTCGTTCACCTCACCATTGATTAGAAAGTAAAAAACACCTTTTTAATATTTTGTAATTATGTGTCGTCAGGGAGAATATGCAGATCCACAGACTAGGACTGGAGCAGAACCTCTGGCGCTCCCAGGCCAGTGCCGGCCCCCGGTGCTGCTTTCTATTCATTTCTTCATTTATTTGCATATACCCCTGAATTTCAAATGAGATTCCCCATCACTGCTGCAAACGTCTAATCATCTTAGCATTAAAAGGCTTGTTTGTTTTGAAACAGGCCAATTAATTAGTGTACAAAATGCTAATGTTGAACTTTAATGCGTCAACGGGAGAGCAGTGACATCATCAGCAGGATGTCTTAGCTACATTTCATTTGGGATCTAGCTAAACCCAAAGAATAATGAGGTTGAAGTCAAAAACTTTAGGGCTCAAACGCAGTACATATACTACAATATAAATATCCAATCAAATTGTAAATATACTATCCAAAAGGGGTTCATCATTGGGTTGGTTTCAGACAATAAATTATATTATATAATTTATATATATATATATATAACTATATTATATTATATAATTATGCATCATGCAAATCATCCGCAAATAACTGCATCAATAAACCTGTTGTGAAAATAACTGTATTTGTTGATAGAACTGATGCAACCTTTGTTTCAATGGAGCATGCATCAAATCCCATTACACAGACCTTGAGGACGTGTTTATGCAGAATAATAACAACCTGTTGACTTGTGTATCTCCATTGACTATCCATGATTTGATCTGAATCCCATGGCATGAATCAAAGATTTGCAGCATATCATACAACTTTGTGACACCTAACTGGTGTGTGGCACACACTGAATCCCTGGTGGGAGAGTCTTCTAGAAACCTGGTATAAAGCATGGATTTAGATAACCACCATAGATATACAAGTAGTCTTTATTTACATATTGTAGAAAAATGAAATTGAGGTTCTGGGAACTCTGGTTGGATAGTATTAAATGTTGAAATATACTAAGGATAGATTTGTGACCATGCAGGTGAAGCTATGCATTTTAAGTTTTGTTTTCACACCAAGTGTTATTTGTGTATTAATAATTACTTGTAAACAGAAACAGGGTAGCCACTCGAACGTGTGAGGTGATATAAAATCTAAGCTAAGATGGAAAAACATGTTACAAAGCTATGCTGCTGCTACCACATGAAACATGGCATGCACCCATGAACATGCTGAAGAGTATGGAAAAGATACATGGGCTCTTTTATAAATTTTACAAATTGGAAATGTCAACCCTATTTTTGTGTCATGTAAAGAAAGAACATATTGTTTTTGTTGCTTTGCTATTTGTTCTCTTTTCGGTTTGATTTATCTTCAGATTTAATTCATCCCTGCGTCATTTAATTTATACTGGGGCTATCCAGTCAAACCAGACAAACATGGACGTTTTTCCAAATCAGCCTGTAAAAATATCACACCTTTGACTTCAAAAAATGACTTAATTTCACATTAAAATGGTTGAACAAATGAATGACTCAATGAATGAATGACTGAATGACAATAGAACTATGTCATAGCATCATATATGTTTTATATCACAAATAACTTCCCCCTCCTCAGCATTAAACATGACCCCCCAAGCTGACAGACACATGACATCCTAAACAAAACCCCCAAGAAAGAATGACATCACTGAACTCCACCTACAGGCTGACAGACACATGTCATCAGAGGCTGTGTTCGATTTGGCTCACTTGTTCCCTCATTCCCTATTCCCTACATAGGGAACCCTATATCTTACACTATTTAGAGAATAAGTATAGGGGGAATTCGGACAGTAACTATGCAACAGATTCCATCTGCGTGACGTGTATTGGTCACGCAAACAAGCAGACACGTGTCAGATGTCCACCGGGGACAGCTTATTGGCATAAAGTATCCTCTATGTGATGGACCATCTCTACTGGATGAATCATATGACAATGAAACCGATATGCATCATGAGATAAAGTGAGGAAATAATCAGTTGTACACTTATTTTATGGTTCCTCATGGTTATTAAGAAGTGCACTATACCAGGAACCAGATTTGTACATAAGCAATGCAGACAACACTGCAAAACCGTGACACCCTAATTGGTCCACTATACAGAGCACAAGTGGACCAATTGGAACACAGCCAGAGGTCAAGTGAGTTGACAGGGTTCATAACAAGTAGTCAATCAAGGAGTACCTGAGCGGGGATCCTTTAGGTGTGGCCACGCCGTAGCCCTTGGAGTCCAGGTTACCCCCCACCTTCATAGTGTCGCAGGGCTTCCTCTGCTCGATGTACTCGTTCATGGAGGACTCCAGCAGGTAGGCGTACTTGCCCTTGGACTTGCGCACGCGCGTCACGCCCTCGTTGGTGTTCTTGACGAACACCGAGGGGTCGGCGCTCCTCATGTACGACCACATCTTCTCGAACACCGCTATCTTGGACCTCTGTGCGCACAGGGAGGGGAGAGACTCTTGAAAGAGTGACTCTTGGTGCATTTTCAGTTCTTTGTAAGATGTCAATAAAATAATACGGCTGAACTGATTGATATATGCATTCATTTATAAAAATTGTTGTTATAGTTGATCACTTTAGCTTGCAAAGACAATGTTCAAATTACAAAAGTGTGATTTTTCTTTGCATGCTCTTGATATGGCTATTTCATTGAAATTTGCTCAATGTAGACCTACAACCCACCATTATTGAGTTTTGTCATCAATTGAAGTACCCCCATACATTCAAAGCCTTGTGTCTAAATTGGAACTCGTCTTGTTTCCAATGAGAGCAATGAGAGTAGTTCTGCTTGTTGAAGAGTTTTTCAAATACAAATAGGTTTTAACTAATTTAATCGTTTCAGAAGCAAGATGGTAAAAAAACACAATGTCAACTAAATGTCCGCATCTCGATAGCCCTATTTTGAAACGTGACATGGTGCATTCTAGAAAGGAGCATGGTGGCATTCATTGTTGAGAACCCTGCAAACAATTTTCTATTTGTATATATAACATAGATATTTCTCCTCAGGGCAAAGACGTTTCAGTGTAAAATGTTTGACAGCCTTTACATCCATTACATCCATCCAGTCAATTATTGGGTTAATATTGGCAGTACAAATTATATATTTATTGGCTGTAAAATATAATACAAACAAATGCTGTAAATTAATGCCATATACTAGATTAAATAAATAAATGTACTATACTATTATTTTTACTATAAATTCTTATAGTAAAAAAACCCAATCAAAATACTGTCAGTTTTTTATCCAACAAAAGGCTTTGATTAATATAAAGCAAGATACTGTGATTCTTTTTTAACAGTAATTTTCGAGGATTTTATCGCCAGCATTTTACTGTTAACGCCACTACTAACTGTCAATGCAACAGGCAGTTTGTTGCGGTAAAGTCAAAGTGTGTCAAAACATCCTGTAGACTTATATCTAGATTAGAGTTGGACAGTGGTATTCTCTCTCACCCTGAAGAACTCCTTGGTGGAGCCTCCTTCCAGGGTCCCGTAGGCGATCTCTGTCTGCTTGGCCAGGTCCTCTGCGCTCTCGATGGGGGACACCATCCTCTCCACGGTGAGGAAGGCCGCCAGGTTGGCCGTGTAGGAGGAGATGATTATGAGGGTGAAGAACCACCACACCCCCCCGACGATGCGACCCGATAGAGACCTGCATGGGGATATAGGAAGGGAGGTGGCGGCAATGTGAACGTTAGGGAGGGTGGTGGTGGCAATGTGAACGTTGTCACGTCATTGTAAATATATATATATATAGTATATGGTAATGCCACTTTGGCCATTTTGAATTGCTGTAGATACAAATACAGGATATCAGATGGAAGTTTAAAGTAAGACCAAACCAAACCTATTTTAGATTAAGTCAATCTAACATTATGTCTACCCTCCCCCAAATCTGATTGCAGTGAGTAGAGACAGCGAAAGCCTGAACAGCAATATAGCACTCCCCTAAATGAAAACAAAAGCATCAGAAGTCAACAAGAATGCAGTTTTTTAAGTGTTATAGTGGGTGGGGTCTAGCTCAAAAAGGGGGGTTTTGTTTTCCTTTAAATTACACCTAAACAGAGGCAGTTCTAAAAACCAATAACACACACACACACACACACACACACACACACACACACAGTGAGCCCACACCATCAACAAGCTGAGATGAGAGCCACACACAGAACAACATGGATCAGACAGTAGGAGAGCAACAATGATGTTCCTCTCCTGGTGTCGCTCTGCATCGTTATTAGTATGCAGCAGCCACACAAGAATCATGTGTGCTCCTAGTAAACAAAGATGAAAGTAGAGCTGAAGAGCGTATAACCAAAAAAGAGGGGAGAGGAGCCGAGAAAAAGGCGAGTGGATGAGATCAGAGGAGAGGAGAAATCAGCAGAGGGAAAAGTCAGCAAAGTGAGAGAGGATAAAAGAGAAGAGGGGACACCTGGATGTGTAGCATGTGTGTCAGTGCGTCTTGAATTACCGCGACTGGGATTAAGCGTGACCACAACAAGGATTCCATTCCTAGTTTCAGGGAGAATCTGACCTGCTTTGGACAGATTTCAGCACAGCAGTTCCAAAGGAGAACGTTGTGACACAAGAGATGTTTATGTTTGGTGGCTTGATGATGGAGGATCAAATGATGATGTTTGATGAAGAACACAACGTTGTATCACAGACAACATAAGTATTGAGATTTTACTTGTCCCAGTTAAGGGCCTCCTGGAATGAGGAAAAAAATAAATAAATCCTCTCCATCTCTGCATCTCAAACACAGACATGCAGTTATATAAAGAATCGAGTGTGTCACAATGTAACAATGTAAAAATAGCATTGACTCATTGCTCTACTTTTCTCGATGAGCAGATCTCTCTCTATTCTGAGTTACGCTCTTAATCTGATCTGCTGCAATCTAGGCTTTATCAACTACCTGGCCAATGATTCAATAGTCAATGTCTCACAAAGCATGAGAGAGAGAGTGAGTCAGCCAAACAGAGAAAGTGTTGCTCTCAGTCTGACTGCACTCTCCCTCAACTGGCATTAACATCTCAACATGCGTGTTGAAGTAATCTGCAAACAACTAATTTTTTCCACATTATGGTTATGTTTCATAGCATCTCATCACAAACAATATACAAACAATATCGTCTGCATCCATTTCGGCTCACTCCGGGCAAGCTTGTTAGGTTGAAATGTTGGTTAATAATTAAAGAAACGTTGTTGGGATTTTCCACTTTCAAAACAATTGAAAAAAAAAACGTCTCATGCAATATTCAAAATTCCATGACTGGTGCCCCAATGATTGCATATTTTTGGCTGACAAATTCACCTGGTAATGGGGTCACACTGTCACATGTGGTTGTGTAAGCACACATCGGAACCACATCTGAATGTGTGCTTTGCATGTTTATATTCGCATTGTGTTTTGTTAGCATGCGCCTGTTCAGTTGTACAGATGCTATTACAACGGAAAGAGAAAACACAGAGGCTACTAAACAAACGTGTGAATATGTACACATATACGTGTAAACGAAAACAAAACACTAACAGTACATACTGACAAACATACGCTCACTTACTTAGGTTGCTTTCACACCTCAGCTGTTTGGTCCGTTTTAATCGAACCCTGGAGCATTTCCCGAAATAACACGATTCGTTTTGGGGTGGTGTAACCGCTAAATCGGTCAAACATTAGATTCAACTCGATTAAAATGAGTCAGACGTCAGAAAATGAGTCAGACGTGGTGCAACCAGGAGGTGAACACACTCATGTTCATATGGTCAGACAACTATATAAAGCAATTCCTTGTGGTTACTCACAAAAACACTGACGTTTTTTAATTATTCAGTGACCGTTAAATGAATGGTGGAAATTGGGTTATTTTTACTTTGTAGGAACACAAAAGCAAAATGAAAATAAAAAAAAACAAAGACCACACAAAGTTGTTGTCATCCATTATTATTGTCTGCAATACGGAAGCGTTTTGAGTTTCCCTCCAATTTTCTGTCCAATAGTCGAGCAACATGTTAAATAGTGTGACATGTGTTTGCTTCACTTGACAAAGTCCAGTCTGAACATAACCGAACCAAATGAAAATGAAGCAAAGTATCAACTTCACCCCTGAATCGGGCCAAGTCTACCGAACTAAAGGTGTGAAAGCCCCATTATAACCACAATCAGTAAACAACAAATGGATGAATGCCAACAGAGATATATGTCTTGGTCTCTTACACTTGAACACACCCACACTCTCTAGATGTGTGTTTGTGTTAGAGAGAGTGAGAGTGAGAGTGAGAGAGAGAGAGAGAGAGAGAGAGAGAGAGACTCTGTTAAACATGTTCCAACATCCAAAGTGGCAGGGTCACCTCTATACAATGAGCACCCTATGGCATTGCCCAGTTTGAGTATCTGCTTTGGTGTTCTGTGTGTCCGTGTGTAATGATATTTAAATGGAAGGAGTGCTAAAAGTTGTAGATCTAGGTCAGACCAGACCATTGATCACTGGAGATCAACATCCACTCTGCACTATTAACATATTCACAACTTTATGTGTGTGTGTTTGAGAGCATCATATTTTTAGTACGATCAATGTGTGTGTGTGAGCATCATCCTTTCAGAACAGTCACTGTGTGTGTGTTTGTGTGTGTGTGTATGTGTGTGTGAGCAACATCTCTTTAGAACAGTCACTGTGTGTGTGTGTGTGTGGAACATATCTTTAG
>OOFG01066413.1:0-11937 GCA_900323295.1 Molva molva | reverse complement strand
AAAGAAGCAAATATAACTAAAATACACAGTTGAAACAGCACCCCTGCTCCTAGTGTCGCTAACAAAGAGAGAGAGAGAGAGAGAGAGAGAGAGAGAGAGAGAGAGAGAGAGAGAGAGAGAGAGAGAGAGGGGCTATATTTCTCAGCCCACAATTGCATTGCGACGGCGTTTGACACAAAATTAAGTAATTTAGTTTGCTTCATCATTAAGCTTTAGCTAGCTAAGACCATGGCTAAAAATAAAGGCATAGTGGGAGGGCTCTCACAGGAGGGGAGGGGGGAGGAGCTGCCGGCTGTTAGCAATTTGACTGATTCTTGAGCTCTCAGCGGAGTGCTGACTTGCGCACCTTTTTTATATGGTGAACGTAAACGAAGGAAAGCCCTCTGATTGGACGGGCAGGACTGACAAGTAGGCGGGCCTAGGCCCGTCCAGGCCCGCCCGTGGCTACGCCTCTGCACATGTGTCTTCTAACATTTAAAGGCGTCCTTCCACACTCTGTCCAGATGAAATAAAATGTATCAGGTTTGTTTGTTGTTTTGTTTCGGGGCTGGCTTGTGGTGAGTGTCTGATGGATGAGGTGATCACAGCAGACCCTCTCCATCAGAGCAATTTACAGCCAGTTGGCATTTCATGGGTCCACTGCCTTGCTCCAGGGCATGCGGTCATGCCGAGGGCGGAGCTTGAGGTTTGGCAGTAGCTGAGGGTTCTCTTTGTGGAGGTTATGCCCCCTGTTGCACCCCACAGGGGTTGGGGGTTTGAATTCACCATGGGGGTCTGTTGGTATGGACCCCAGGAGAGAACTGGGTGAATTTGAGTTACTTAGCCCTGTGACCTGCTTTACTTTCAAAAGGATAAAAATAGCCTTTATTCATGAAGGATTTCATATGTTCATAAAGCGGTTTTATTAAAAAAAAAAAAATTAACTGATAATGCACCCTGTTACTCAGTGTCAAGTAATTGACCTATTCAAATTTGATGAGATGAATGTTTCTGATCCAAATCTTATAATAAATACTGAATTGTTTTTTGTTAGTACACAACTTGTGGAAAGTGACTTCAGTGGCAAACTAGTAGGCCAATAATATCCTACACTGTAACCCTTTCATATTAAAGCTGCATCGGGCAAACAGTTGAACTATAAATGGATGGTTGTGGCTACATGCTCTTAACTGTCACGAATTGAGACCATCATGACTGGACACCTGGCCACAATACCTAGCGGCTACAAGCTTAATCATTTTACCTAAACTGATTTGCTTGTTATGCTACCATTATATCTGCCCTTTATGGCAGCCATTGCACTGGCTAGCGTCCCTGAAAGGGATCCCACCTTCTGCATCCCTCCTCAAGCTTTGCCTTGCCATAAAGAGGACTTGGTGTTAGGGGGTGTTTATGATGTGGCCTGTGAAGGCCTTTGAGGCTGTTACTATGATGAAGAGGCAAATAAATGGTATCAATCACAAATAAAATGGCCTTGACTAAAAACCAGTGGTTTTCCGAGCCTTATAGCTTGTTTTATGAGGAAATTGTGAAACGTTTGCCGATTGTCTTGGTTTCATTGTGAAACTGCAGTGGGCCAAGTATAATTCTGTAATATTTGTGTCACGTGAACTTTGTTTGGATATAGGCCGAAAGAATGCAACGTCCTTTTCCTGTACTTGAAGAAGTGCTTTTTGGAATGCTACTGCATAACACATAATTTGCAACACACAATACATTCTAATTTTATTTACATATATTGTGTTTTTGTATGTGACAAATATGGTCAATGATACACCCAAAAAATATATATTGTTTGTATCACTATGCCAACAGACCACTATTCTACACATTCCAAACTTTTATTTCATACACGGTCCATATTTATTATCATTTTCCACATAGTGATTCCTGTTTTTGGCAAAACCCCTGGCCAGTGTTTTCCTAGACGCCTAGTGTTTGTGTGCGTGAGGAGAGTTGCACTGGACACTGCACAGTCCAACTGTCACACACCTATCAGGTGTCGGTTGCCATGGGCAACCCCTGAGTTGGAAGCATGCGCGTGGGCGGAGCCCTGGTTGCAGGCCCCTCCCACTAGTGCTGCATGCCTCCCTGATAAGGACGATGGGAGTCGGCTTTCCAACCAGTGAGGGTCCCTCCTCCCCAAAAGGCGAGCTGGAACCACCCTTTGGAATGTGAACGCACACACAATGCAACTCAAACTCCTCCAGTCACTCAGCACTCCGGTTCCTGGCTGCCGCCCACTGATCGAGACGGTGCCGCTTCCTGTTTTTCCAGCCGGAGCACACTACACCCTTATCCATCGTGTGTTTGGAGGAGTTCAGCTTTGAGTTGCTAGAACTTAAAAGTCCAGAGTGAGGCAGGGGGCGAGTTTGTCCTGATGGAAATACAACAACACCAGGGCTGGTAGAGGAGGGAGAGACGAGAAGGGAGGGGAGAGGAAAAGAAGAGAGACCAGAGACTTTCAGGAAAAGTTTTTAAGAGGCGCCTGGTGTGCACACTTGAGGGTGTGAGATTCCCTCTGGGCTCGTCACGCTCCAGGGAATGGGGGTTGTGGGAGGAAGAGGTGGTGTTGTTGTTTTTGTTGTTGGGGTTGACTTGAGACGTGGGGACGGCTAGAGGGGCTGTTGCTTCTGGCTTGAAGACTAGAGGAGGACTGGGGGCCGTGGTTTGGTTGAGGGTGGAGGTATTACCCGAGTAACTCGTCTCTTGTCTTCCCCGGGGCTGTGTGTGTGTGTTACCTGAGACGGCTACAGGGGGAAAACACCAGCTGGCAAACCTCCCCTGATGGATTTGTAAAGGGGAAAGCCCTTTTTTTTTTGCTTTTTGTTTAAACGCCTGAGACGCCAGCGTCACGCACAGCGTGCTCCTGCCCACACCGACCGGGGTAGGGCGAGAGAGAGAGAGAGGGAAGTGTCTTAAAGAGGGAGGAATGGAATCACTGAGGGAGTCCTTTCTGCATTTGACTTCTCAGATGTCTGCATACAAGAGAGCCACGCTGGACGAGGAAGAACTTGTGGACGCTAGCGGGGAGGACATATACCCTTCGTCGCCCATGCAGGTACACACACATATACATACATACATACATACATACATACATACATACATACATACATACATATACATATATATATATATATATATATATACACACATACATACATATATACATACATACATATATATACACACATATATATATACATATACATATATATACATACATATACATATATATATATATATACATACACACACACACATATTACAGTATATCATCTTACATTATCAGTCATCTGGAGAAAAATGTACAGTACACGCTTTTAATAAGAACAAGGTGCATGCGTGCACTCACTTTTCAGTTAGGTAGGATATAAAATCAGGATGCAGCATCCTGAAGTGTTCTTGGGAACTGTTGCCAAAATATTTCCTGGGTCTTCCAGAGCCCAGGGACACCACCATGACAAACACAGTATATAGACACAGAGAATACATAAAACAGACAGGATAATATTAAATATGTCATGAACAAAATATTTACATTCACTTGTTTACTGATCAAAACGTTAATCAATGTAAAACAAATGACATTTCGTGGCATTTCTCTTCAGCCACAACTCAAGCAAAGATATGTCGCCACCTAGTGGCCATTATCAGAACGGCAAGACGGAAAGTCGCAATAACGTTTGTGTATGCTCAGCCTCTACCAAGAAGATGTAGGTTTGAACTGTAGGCCCATTATAAACAGGCCAGTGGTAGTTATTTAAAGAAACTGTAGGATGGCTAAAAATAAACCAGGAAGTTGTGGTTCTTTAATGAAACTGTAGGTCCACTGTAAACCAGGAAGTTGTGGTTCTTTAATTAAACCTTAGGCCCACTACAAACCAGGAAGATGCCGTTCTTTAATGAAACTATAGAATCACTATAAACCAGGAAGTTGTAGTCCTTTAATGAAAATGTAGGCATACTATAAACCAGGAAATTGTGGTTCCTTAATCAAACAGTAGCTATGGAACCCAGGTAAGACGTGTTTAAACTCACCTGTCACTGATGTCCTCACCTGTGGGGACATTCTTGTGCCGAATGGCCGACGCCATCATCACGTAGTCTCGGATATTTGACGGGATGAAGATGTAACGAGTGTCCTGAGTCCCCACAAAGATAGCGAGATGACAAACACATATGATGAGCGTAACTTCAGGTCTCTGGCAGTACAGCCTTCTAGGGGGAGAATAAAACGGTGTGGCATGGTTTACCGGGCCTTGAGGGACTCTGGTGAAGCCGTTCTTGCGGTACAGCACCAGGGAGTGTTTTAGGGTGTTGACGGTGAAGCCATAGAAGGACGTCTTGGTCCCCACATCGTGCTCAAACCCCCGGGTCACGGCACCATTCACCCTGGACACACACGTAGAGTCACACGTACGCTGGTGGTTCCCTTCACCTTAAGACTTTACTCAAATACTGAGGTATTTGTACCTCAGACTTGAGACTTTTATACCATTACTACTATGCAAAGCAAATATTCCCTGCTTAATAATTTACATTTCTCTTTGACCTACAAGTACTGAGTAGTTGTAACTAAATGCCATTTAATATTTTAGACGGGAAGCTAAGCTGAAAATAAAAGCATCAGCTATTGACACAAATGTAGGCTTAGATCTTATGAAGGATGCAGATATGGAGGGGCTGTGATTTTGGCTTCTGGTGGGCCATCGTAGCTATTTTTCTAAATTGTTGACAAATACCCGCTAAATAATCTTCAATCTAGTGGTAAACAGGTCAAATGACTCTTGATGATCACAAAAGGGGCTTCAGGCTGGTAAGATGAGATGTCAGAACAACAGAGACTCTTCATCCCTGCCTATTAAAAAAAAGGATAACTTTTAAAAGCTTTTCAACTGAGAAAATTAAAATTAAAACGAGAAGAAGCAAGGTCACGCTAGTGCCAAAATTATCTCCTTTGCCTTCAACATAGAATGACAATCATTGCATATAAGAAGGACATAACCCTCTGCTTTCCATCGATGCATCTATTATTTCATTAGCATTGTCTGACCCTGTTGCTGTTCACATTGATTTAGGTGAATTATCGCCATCCATGATGCCATATAGCACACTATGGCCAGCAATTGTGATATACAGCACACTTTGGTCATCAGTGGTGATATACAGCACACTATGGTCATAAGTGGTGATATACTGCAAAATCTGGCCATCAGTGGGGATAAACAGCACATTATGGTCATCAGTGGTGATATACAGCACTATGGTCATCAGTGGTGATATACAGCACACTATGGTCATAAGTGGTGATATACAGCACAATATGGTCATCAGTGGTGATATACAGCACACTATGGTCATCAGTGGTGACCTACAGCACACTATGGTCATTAGTGGTGATATACAGCACACTATGGTCATCAGTGGTGATATACAGCACTGTGGAGTGTGTGGTTGATGGCTTGTTTAAGCAGCCTCACCTGGCCAGAGTCAGACTGATTGGACTCTGGCTGGGTGAGGCTGCACACCTGTTGTGCATTGATTAATCAATGCGCAGAGGTTAAACTAGCCATCACCACACACACACACACACACACAAGAGATCTCCTACATGGCAGCATGGATCACCTGCTTCATGTACCATAGTCCTTCAAACTCTGCAATGAACCGGTTTTCAACATCACCACCCTGATTCCTGGTTGTGGAGGAGCCCAGAAAAGCCCCCTAGGTGGAGTGTGGCAGCCACCTAGGTGGCGTGAAGCAATAGGCATTGCTTCAAACACACTAAAGCCATCAGTGGTGATATGCAGGTAATGTTCCACCAGGTGTGCCTGTCAGCCTCAGACAACGCCCTCCTAAGTCTCATTTGGCACGACCTGAAGCGTGACACTGAACTCCAGGTCTGAGTGGCAGGTCCTCCCTTTTGGCAGAACTTGTAGTCCCTGTTGTACCATCTATCAAAGGAATGGACGATATCACTGACTATGGTACCCTGTGGAAATCATCTGGTTCGACAGCAGTCGGACAGCCTGTGTGAACAGGGCAACTTCAATTTGGTTTTAAGTATCCTGGGGCCTGAGAGAATGAACTCCCCCACGGGGGTTAAGGTAGTCTTCTCTGTTGTTCTCCAGGCAGCATAGGCGTACTTGGTGATCGGGTTCCAAAGCTAGCCTGTGGGCTGTGCATGCCAAGTGAGTCTCACTGTTCTGCCATCACATGCAATGCTAGCTCTGCGTTCGAAGCATGGAGATCCTGTGACACCCCAAACATGTTCCTGCTAGCGTTCCTGGTTCCTGTTTTTAACGTTTGTGTGTAGATGTAGAGGTTGTGATGATGCCTCATTTATAGTTTGCCTCTGTTTTGCTTTTTTAAGCAACGTGGGTTTCAGGACCCCTGAAGGAAGGACCCCCCTCCCTTCCTATGCCAAGCTGAGAATCATCAACTCTCCTGGATGAAGACCCAGAAGTGAGGATGGAGGAGAGTTTAGGATATCTGCCCGTTAATCCACCTCTGTGTTACCGTTCTCTACACTAAGGCAACATCAGACATGGCAAGAGCTGGTCACACACAAGGAACAGAAGGTTTGCCTTCTTCTCCCATAGCCGAAGCTGAACGGCCGTCGTTTCTCTCCGTCTCCTGAATTAAACCAGGGCCTTGGACTTATCAAAGTAGGCAGGACAGAGTCGTCGTTTCTCTCTGTCCCCTGAAGTAAACCAGGACCTTGGACTGATCATAGAAGGTGGCTTAGTAGATTGAGACAAAAGCAATTTATCCTGGCCCTGAACAGATCTATAGGGATATATGCCAGCATTCCGGCTGATTGGTGGAAGAGGGGAAAACCGACAGCATCAACACTTTTGACCTGTCCCGAAGTCCCAAAAGTTGGCCATCAACCACAAGCTCAACGCAGACTGTAGAAACCACCTTTCTGAAAGAGTTCATGGTGGAATCTCGGATTTCTTTTTGGGGTAATAAAAGAAGGAATAAGGTGATGGAAAGCTGTTCCTTGTCATCCTATCTTGAAGACAAAGAGGCTAATTCTGACACTGAATTGACCATGCTTTATTGTTTTTGTGTTATAAATAAAAAGCTTTTTAAAAAATAAGCAGGGCTGACGAGTCTCCATTGTTCTGACATCTCATCTTACCAGCCTGAAACCATGTTTGTAATCATCAAGACTCATAAAACCTGTTTACCACTAGATTGAAGATTATTTAGCTGGTATTTGGCAGCCATTTCAAAAATAGGGCCCCCAGGGGTCCAATTCCCAGCACCTCCATATCTGTATCTGTCTTCACTCTGCACAAATCCGGTTATTCAGGTTAAAGTCAGGTTATTGAAAGGTTTCATTTTCAGTTTGATACTAAAAGCAAGCTACCACCAATTAACTAAACCAACCTGTTATAAGCTTTTATTTCCATTATGGAAGGTAGTTTCACCTTCACCTTGGAGGTGTCAGTGGGAAAGCACCACTGGTCTCAGGGTCACTCCCCTGGAGACGAGGTCGTGGTCTCACCTGTAGACACGGTCATGGTCTCACCTCAAGACGAGGTCATGTTCTCAGGGTCACTCACCTAGAGACGAGGTCATGGTCTCATCTGTAGAAGACGGCATGGTCCCAACTATAGACGAGGTCGTGGTCTCACCTGTAGACGAGGTCATGGTCTCAGGGTCACTCACCTTGAGACGAGGTCATGGTCTCACCTGTAGATGAGGTCGTGGTCTCACCTGTAGACGAGGTCGTGGTCTCACCTGTAGACGAGGTCATGGTCTCACCTGTAGATTACGTTGTGGTCTCACCTGTAGACGAGATCGTGGTCTCACCTGAAGACTAGGTCGTGGTCATCGATGTCCCGCCCCTGACCCGAGCCGCGCAGGATCCCGCCGTTACCAACCACTGCGCATCGCAAGCACTGGTCGTGTGACCACCGCTCCACAAGATGGCCGCTGGAGGGGCTGCTGAGGAGCCCCAGGGTGGAGCGAACCACTGAAGAAGAAGAAACCTGAGATTAAACTGTCACCTGACACAGCTCTGAGCCCATCAGAAAGCATCAGTAGCAATGACCCCTTTTCCTGGCCCCTGGTTTGATCAAGGCTACTTGGTTAGGAGCTCTTCTACTACTTACTATTTAGTTATTTAGTAGTTTAGTTTCAGAAGTCATTAAAGAGCAGGAAGTGGTTTGGGAACCTTGCTCTAGGATGCATACAGGTAGACTGCAGACATTGGGGATTGAACCCAGTGACTTATGACTGGGAGGAGGACATCCCTGTAGTTCCTACCGGCCGGGGGTATCCCCATCCATCCATATGGTGGTGCAAGATGCCCAAGTCTCTGATAGGCTTGCTCGGTGAAACTCCCAGCCCACTGGAAGACGGGCATGGAGAAGTTAAAGCGTCTCTGGAGGAACCCGGGCTGCTTCCTCACGGTGTTCTGAAGAGAACACGCAGATTCACCCTGTAGACGGAGACACCATCTTAGCTCTCAAACACTTTGATCATTGCAGATCTGGGACCTGCTGGGTACAACTATACTGTGATTGTCACATGGAGTTTCATGGTGTAGTTTAGGTTTAGGTCTAGGTAAGGATGAGGTAAAGATTTGGTGTGGTTAAAGTTATGGTTAAGATTAGTTAAGGGTTAGGTGTGGTTAGGGTAAGGGTTTTTTGTGGTTAAGTGCAGGTAAGCGTCTGGTGTGGTTAGGTAAGTGTTTGTTGTGGTTAAGATTAGGTAAGCATTTGGTGTGTTTAAGGTAAAGGTTTGGTGTGGTCATGTTTAGGTAAAGGTTTGGTGTGGTCGTGTTTAAGTATGGGTTTGTTGTGGTTATGTTCAGGTAAAGTTTTGTTGTAGTTATGTTTAGGTAAGGGTTTAGTGTGATTAAGGTAAGGTTAGGTTTGGTCATTTTTAGGTAATAGTTTGGTGTGGTCATGTTTAGGTAAAGTTTTAGTGTGGTAATGTCAGGTAAATGTTTGGTGTGGTTAGGTAAGGGTTTGGTGTTGGTTAAAGTGGCAATCTCGACAATCTCTGTTTAGTTCTCTTTGGAAGCACATATGGCGAACAAAAACAAACGCCGCTACACACACAGGTGAGTTGAAGTGCGGGTCTGTTGCGAAAGCCCCCCTACCCTCTCTGGCGGAACAGCCACTGCTGGGTGATGAAAAACACGTCACTAACTTTCTGTTTAGGGTCCGGTTAACTGTCTGGTTAACCTTCTGGTTCCAGTACTAGTGGTTTGAATTCATGGCGGGATTGTCGCCACCGACACCCAGTTCGTAACATTCATAATACTGCAAATGCAAATCGCTTTCATCAGTGGGCCATAGGCACAATCACCATTGTGTTACCTCATTTGGCGATAGATGTGACTTAACTGGCATTTATTTACATGAAAATCTATGGAGATCTCCGAGATTGCCACTTTAAGGTTGGTTAGAGATCGTTAGAGGACAAAATATCATGGGAATATTTACTATACATTGGACCTTGAAACCTTGGTGAACTTGATCAAAGTGGTAACACAAACTGCCATGGACTCACCGAATTTTTGGTAGCTGGAATGATGCTCCTAACATCTTCATACCTGCTGAGCTGAACCTGGCCGGTCGGGATGACTCTCTGATGACTGACACACAGACACAGCATCACAACCGAGTTTTAAATTATTTATTTACAAAGGAACATATAATATAATTATTATCAATAATTAATGATCAATTATTGTAATTACCTGTATATAATAACAATAATAATAAATAATTATTATAAATATTATGATGATTACTGATCATTACTTTATTATTATTGTTGTTATGCTACACACCCTCGACTGACCATACATATTATCATGAAATAATTGTAATTATTAAATAATAAGTTGATTCATTACAATGTGATTAGTAACCATAGGAAGTGTTTTTGAGCCAAGGTGTGCGTGTGTGTGTCTTCTCCATCCACAGAAAATATTAGCTTTGACCAGGACAGTGTTGACTTTGTTAATAATTGTGTCGAACCTGCACATAACGTGTGCGTGTGTTTTTGTGTGTGTGAAGACTGTAGCTATAAACTCCACAGGTAACTCAATTCCAGGTGTGTTCCAGTGGGAAAACGGAATCACATGAAGACCTCCTGACAGACACAATAAAGCAGAACTGTCATCTCCTCACGAATCCATGCACATCGATCTATTGTGTCAGTTATCGATTGTGAACGGCAACGCACGGCTGTCCCAGCCACAGTTATTATTCTATATAGTGGTGAATAAATAAAAGCGCGTGTCAACAGTTTGACTCACTAACCGACAGTAGTGCGCTCGGGCCCGCATCACATTCACATGTAAACAGGCGACGATCCACCCACTCGAACTTATGTTCAGGATTTGATTGATCCTGAATGATTTGCAACGGAATATAGATAACATGTTGTTAACGTTCTTTAACAGAAAACACGCAACATGAACCAACCAAACCTACCTGTAAATACCGCCGAGGGTGGGCTTCCTACCGTAAATAACGACCAAGCCGAGGGAAAAAGCGGCCAGCAGGAACCCACAACTCCAGGAACTCGACTTCGGAATCAATCGAAGGAAACGGAACATTTCTCCAACTATGTTTTGCTTACCGTCTCCCGCGGTCTGGGCTGCAAAATTATCCTACTTCCACTGTCATATAAGTTACTAAATAACTGACATGACACAAGCAGCCGAGACGGTTATTTGTGTGTGTTTCTGTTTGGGCAGTCGTGTGTTCAGGTCATACCCGTGCTAAGTAGGGGTGCTAGGGGTTCTGCAGCACCCCCTAGGGATTGAGGAGGAACTTTTTTTATTTATATATAAAGATAATATATACTTTTTTTAAATGTAGGTCAAGTTTAATAAAACCTTTTTTTTTATGGCATATGACATGTTTATGTTAATGACATTCTCGCCAGTTAATCATTATGCTTCTAGCTAGCTATGTCTCATTATGCTTCGAGCTGTATGTCTCATAATGCTTCTAGCTTGCTATTCTCATTCACAAGAGAAGAAAGTGAGTAGCTTGAGTACAGCCTATTTACGTATAAACGAATAAATGTTGGACTGTTTGTTCTGTCTCAAAAGATGGCACCCGGCCTAATGTAACTTCACACACTCTATAGATAAATTAATTACAGAAAATTATTTATCAGGGTTAGTCCGAATTAGGCGTTTCCGTTTACCTGAAGGCAGACAATAATTGACAATAACTATAATAATTGAGTCCTGTGGGCCCACCACCCGCAGGAAGAACCGCTGGGGTCGGGTGCGCTGTCACATGGGTGGCAGTGAAGGTCAGGGGTCTCGACGGACCAGACCCGGGCGGTGGAAGCTGGCTTTGGGGACGTGGAACGTCACCTCGCTGTGGGGGAAGGAACCGGAGCTTGTGAGGGAGGCGGAAAGCTACCAGTTAGATCTGGTGGGGCTTACCTCTACACACAGTCTCAGCTCTGGGACCGTACTCCTTGATAGGGGTTGGACTCTATTCTTCTCCGGAGTTGCCCAGGGCGTGAGGCACCGGGCTGGTGTGGGGATACTAACAAACCCCCAGCTGAGCGCTGCGGTGTTGGAGTTTACCCCAGTGGACAAGAGGGTCGCCTCCCTACGCCTAAGGGTGGTGGGGGGGGCAAACTCTGACTGTTGTTTGTGCATATGCACCAAACAGCAGCTCAGAGTAGAGAATGGAGTCCTTTATGGGGCTCCAGTAGGGGACTCCGTAGTTCTGCTGGGAGACTTCAATGCACACGTGGGCAACGATGGAGACACCTGGAGAGGCGTGATAGGGAGGAACGGCCTCCCTGATCTAAACCCGAGCAGTCGTTTGTTATTGGACTTCTGTGCTAGTCATGGATTGTCGATAACAAACACCATGTTCGAACATAAGGATGCTCATAAGTGTACGTGGTACCAGAGCACCCTAGGCC
>OOFG01066408.1:17086-32691 GCA_900323295.1 Molva molva | reverse complement strand
CGTTAGATAACGGTGCCGTGGGGACTGTGGGCGGTGCCCCCGTTGATTGCAATTGACATTGATGAAATTTTCAGTGCACACGAGTGCGCGCACGGGACAAGCCCATAAAGCCTAGACGGCTACGCCTACAATCATAGAACTAGAGTTATAATAACATAATTATGTGTTTTTTGTCAATATTTTATAACGACAAAAGAAACGACAGTGGTACCACTTATGTTTTTTTTGCCCCGACAATATTTTACAACGACAAAGAAAACGACAGTGGTACCCCTTATTTGTTCTTTGGCCCGACAATATTTTATAACGACAAAGAAAAGGACCGTGGTACCCCTTATGTTTTTTTTTATGACAAAAAAAATAACAAGTGGTACACACTTGTTTTTTTTGCAAAGATTCATGCCTGTATTTTGCTTCATCGCACTCCATTAACTCCCAAAGAGCATTTTATACCTGTGTTATAAGTGAGCTTAATTAACCGTTTTTAAGTTTGTGTTTAAACATCGCTAGTCACACTTCTAGGTTTACTAGCAACTCACACACCATTCCCGTCCGACACCGCATCGCGCTTCTCCATGGTCGTCAGTCAATCAATGGTTTGCCGCAACAAACAGTAAATACAAAGTCTATTGTTCTGGCGCTTCGGCAACCAATGCATTGGTTATGTGTGCACACAATTTAAATGGCCACTAAATAGTGTTGCGCTAACCATACCCCTGTGCATTGGGATCCGCTTGTCCGATGCTCCTCAGCTGTTTTTAGTTTTAACACCGTAGCTCCTGTGTGTTTACACCCCTGGATGATTGTAGACGTCCTCCAAAATGTAGCAGGAATCCCAACGCTCTCCACCGACAGCTCCCCCCGTGTCGCTTCTATTCCTTCCAAATGTACCAAAGTTTTCATACGAAGTTCCAACTGAGCAGGCTTTTTGACCAATTGTAGCAGCTCAGGCGATTATTTCAGCTACTGAGATGTTTAACCCAGGTGGACCTGGTTGAGGCGCTTTGCTTTAGTGTGACAAGTTGCTGTGTAGTGTCCAGTAAAGAATCGTAAAGCTGTTCTTTGGTTGCAGAATAACGATCAATTTATTGTTTCCGCTGTGCATGTATTTGAATAAAGTAAATGATCTTTGTTTCCATCAAAAATACAAAAGACAACTTACAGCATGACTAAAATCTTTCAGCACCACAGCGGTCACAAACTCTTTGTCCTGTGGCGCCCCGGTAGCTCACCGTGTAGCGCGCGTACCACTAAGGCTCAGTTCTTACCGCAGCGACCCGGGTTCGATTGATACCCGTGGTCCTTTGCTGCATGTCTCCCTCTCTCTCCAATTCCTTCTGTCTATCTCACTCGGAAATAAAGCATTAAAAATTCAAATATAAATCTTTCAAAAAGAAACCCTTTGTCCTTCTTTGGTCCAATCATCTGACAACAAGTGACTTTCCTAAGCCCATAGATACTAACACAGCACCACAATACAAGTCTGGTTATTCCAACAACATATTTGCCTCCTACAAAAGTAATTGCCTTTGAACTGTATATTAATGAATGGGAATAAGAACTGTAAAGTGTAACACGACTATACAGCAAATCTAACTACCCAATGCAAGTCTCTCCATTTCAATCCACTCAACTGGGAGAATAAGCATGATAATACATATTTCTTTACATCTAATGGCCTAATAATAACATTGTAACTAAATATTAATTTGTGGGGGAGAAGCACTTTAAATGAAAGAGTAACACACTGTACAGCATGTTATTACTACCTAGTCTCACAAATCAGATTTTCGATACATTTCTAAAGTCTGATACTCAAATCTTGATGGGGTGTTTTACTTTCTTTTGGTACATATCTGTTTCAACCGCCTAATTAGATACCAGCGAACAAAAACCAGCAGCACTAGTAAACCTTTAAGTCTTTAAAAGGTTTCAAATCAACACTGTGTGGACTGCCCACTGTATAAATAAAATCCCCTTCTGAGTAGAATATCTCTAACAAAAGAGGAAACAAGGCATAACCCTGCCCGTATCAGGTTTTGGTTTCCGGGACACTTCTCTCCTTAGAAGTTCTGCTATAATATAGGTAGACTGCTGGATCCGAGATTAGTAACTACCCAACACTTGTCCCTCCATTTCAATCCACTCAAAGCAAGTGGGAGAATAAACATGCTAAATTACATGTAATGGCCTCATAATTGCATTACATTGCAATTATGCAATGTGAGGTTTTTTGCATAATTCGCACCCTGTGTTTTGGGATATACAGAACATGCGATAAAGCAATGCCTGCTCAGCGGCATTTTTGCTTTTTAAATGACAAAGTAATGAATGTGTTTGTGTGTGTGACCATGGGTAAATGTTAAAGCAGTTTCGGCTTCTGCTTCCCACTGAGTAAATACACGTTAAACACATTTCTTTTTTGCTTTTATCATTGTGCGGGGGAAATTACTAAACAAACATATTTAGATGTTTACAGCCCAAGCAAGTTTCAAAACCGCAAATAAACACGTTTAAATTAAATCGGGAGATTTCCATGCTGAAAAACCATTTGATAATGAAAAAATAAAACAGGAGAAAATATTGCTGAATAATAAAAGAATAAACTGCAAATGCTTGCCTTGTATTCATGACTATTTACACATCAAAGCTTTCCAACAAGGTGTTTAAAATGTGATATTTGGGAACCTGGGCCACAGGACACACCATTAGGTATTCTGCATTTCTGCTCAATGAGGATATGACGATTCTTTAAACAGCAATGTATCGGGTTGAACAAAGTTCAGAATAAAAAATGGTCAAACAATATTTTTGTGTGGTTTGGAGTTGTAAGAGTGTGAATAAAGGGTACAGCAGGGAAAGTATACAGGGATACAACAAGGCAAGAAAGCAACAGTTACATCAAATTTGACAAATGCTTTGCTGAGGACTGGCCAGGATTACAGCTCCCAAGACGTTTTGAGGTGATATTAAGGATGAGGAATGATGAGACAGATGGTTACTCGGCTTGATGGCACAAGCAGCGCAAAAGACGCCATATCCACGCAGAGCAGATTCTTTGTTGGGCTCCCACATTCACAGAACAGTTGGAAATACAGTCAGGAGATGGAAAAAAAGAAATGGTGTTAACCCAAATTTGACTCCTGTTATAACTACTGCAGTAGCTCAATACAATTAAACATAGTTTTTCTATAACAGACTGGCTGATACAGAATCTGTTGTGTCCAAATATTTCAGAATAAATGGTTGCTTGTTCTTTGTTGTACAATATGGCCCTGTTCCAAACCTTGGGCATTGGCCCAAATTGACTATCCAAGTTGTAAGATCTTGGTATGTTCAGAGATTCCAGTTATTGTCCTTCAAACCAGCCCAGAGTCTTTGGCCATCTTGTAGAAGATTCCTTTCTTAGCGATGAGATTAGTGGGGGAGTCAAATTCTGCGAGCTTCCCCTTCTCCAACACCAGGACCCTAACAAAGACAACACTGATAAGATGTGGTGAAAAGAGATGTGACAACATTGTGTGTGACATTTTTAATGCTACCTTTCATAGTCCATAATGGTGTTGAGGCGATGAGCTATGGTCAGGACAGTACAGTTGTTAAACTGAGAGCGGATGGTGGACTGGATCAAGTTGTCTGTCTCAAGGTCAACGGCTGCAGTGGCCTCATCCAGAACCAGAATCTTGGTCTTCCTTAGCAGAGCTCTGGCAAGGCATACAAGCTGGCGCTGGCCAAGACTACAGACATACCACAGATGAGACAATCAGACAATCAGGGACAATCGCTAGAAGGATCAAGTATTACCATATATGTGCAGTCATTATATGTTTAAATAAGCAGCAATCAGTTATTATTGATATCTATACATTCACAACGGCTGTCAAATAAAAAAACAGGTTAAAATACAACTAGGACTGCAAGCAGTCACACAAGGTATTCACAGCCCACACACTGCCTATCCCAGCGGCGAATCACGGGTGTAGTCATTACTCCTAGAGGCAACTATGCCTCCGTCAGGGGAGGGTCTTTGTTATTCACTCACACGCCCACACACACACACACACACACGCACAAAAGCACTCACACGCACAGTCAGACATACAGAGAGACACACACACAAAGACACAGACACACACATACACACAAACACAGACAGACACACACACAGGTTTAATAGTAGATGCCGTTTATGTGTGACTTTGTGCCACCTGCTGGCGAAGTGGTGCATTACGCTTAAGAGCAATTACTCAAATTGACACTGTGACGTCATGGAAAGAGATATCAACACAAAACCTTTTACACATGTTGAGGGAGGTTTCCTCTGTGTTCCAGGCAAGTTTCAAGTTCCTGCCTTCTTCTGACGCGGACTTGCGATGGAAATGGAGCATTAGTGCTTAGCTTAGCATTTATTTAAATTTACACTGATGTCATTTTTTGAGCTTTCAACACACAATTTTACACACGTGTTAAGGGAGGGCATGGCAAGTTTCAAGTTTCTGCTTCCATCTGAAGCCGAGTTGTGGTTGATAGAATAATGTTCGCTAATTAGCATATATTGAATTTGCCATAACTCGACATTTTTTACACAATCAATACCAATCCTCGCAATCTTAATCAGACAAGTCCATAGATCATGTATATCAAAACTGTTTCTCATTTAGAGCTATGGTTCTGAAAAAGAAAAAAATTGAAGGTTTTCCTTCAAAGGCATGTACACCAAGTTTCTGAATTTGCCATCCATCGGTGCGCAAATGCAGAGCTTTTTACTTTGACCGGAAGTTATAGCGCCCCCTATGGGAATTTTGGCACCAAACCTTTTGGAGACCTATGTTACCGGGATACCAATAGGTCTGAGAAATGTGAAAACTTTTTGCAACTCAGAGGTCGAGATATGGGCAGTCTAAATAAAAATAATACCTA
Source organism: Molva molva (assembly GCA_900323295.1). Lineage (NCBI taxonomy): Eukaryota > Metazoa > Chordata > Actinopteri > Gadiformes > Lotidae > Molva > Molva molva. The sequence goes on along the minus strand of OOFG01066408.1, from coordinate 27,771 downwards.
AACCCTATAATAACAAAAGGTATCCACAGATACACTGTGAATACCTAATTATTGACTCGTGTGAATATTTAAGGGTTAAATAGTAGGCAACTATTTTATATTTGCGTGTACATTTTAGGTCTACACACACTTTTAAAGATTAGGCTATTCAAACCACCAGTGGTATGACCTGCACCTGATCGGCTCAAAGAAACCCTGTCGAATCAAACTTGGTAAGCTTACAGTTCAGCTTTGGTGGTGAAACGACATTTCAAGACATTTCAAGCCTGCTTGGCATTGGTCTGCTTGCTCTGCTTGGTATTAAGAACAAAATATAATTGTGCAACAATCATGTTTCATTGGCTGACACGATTTTCCTTCTATACCAATTATTGTCTCTGGTCGGTTTTGTAAATAGCGTTGTGTCAACAAACTACAAAACAGGACTTATTTTCACATCAGAGATAGACATCAGTCAGTGTAGATGTGGTGAAGTTTTTCTATTACCCTGGCCGCACTGATTATCCCAAGAAAAGTAGGTTTGTATCAATTATCCCCAGCTGCCACTATTTCCCAACGGGATAGTTGTAGATCACAAGCAGGTCAGACAGAACACACAGTGTACAGTGCAGGATATTATTAATTTGTTAGTTTACCCTTAAAAAAATATTCAAAGACTACTTCAAATTTTTTAACAAAACCTGTTCCTGGTGTGGTTGAAATCCATAAAAATAATCACTGTTATGTGACTTCCATAATCATGTTCAATAAACGTACTTGTGAAGTATATTTTTTTATCCCAAAATATCCATACGTGACTTAAAAGGGCAATTTTTAGTCAATTGTTCAGTAGCTTTCAGACTGTTCATGCTGTTTGGACATCACTGGGAGCTCTTATCCAGCACTTTACGAAAGCTTGTTCTGATGAGATGAGGTCCAACAAAGAGAGCAAATGTACAGAGGTTTATTAGACCGTGTTCAAAGTCCTGAATTTCTTTGTGATCTTGGGCTCCATCAACTAAGTGTCCTGTCGCAGGAGCTTCAGGCTCGTTGTATTACTCTTCTCAGAGCAGAGCATCTGCTGAAAGGCACGATAAGAGTGATAGATCAATTTAAAGAGAGTCCAGGTGATAAATATGGTGAGGCTTTAAAAGCAAAAGAGAGTGGGGGGTATCGGTCTATAGCTTTGAAAAGAAATGCAAAGCTCAAGTCTATCAATCCAGGCCAGTTCTTACAAAGCCAATCTTGAGCAACGCTTGTCTTTCGAAGATGAGATCATCAAGGACCTCAGCATCCTTGATCAGAGTAAATGGCTATCAAATCTCAGCCTCCGCCATGGTGAAGAACAAGTTAAGTTACTGTGCATGAGGTTAGCTGAGGTTTTCACTGACATTTTTAGCTTCTCCCTAACCCTGTCGGTGATTCCCACATGCTTCAAGATGACCAACATTGTCCCAGTCCTCAAGCAATCTGCAGGTTTCGTCTTCCCCCCAAAATTTTGATGAATTTGTACAACCCCACCGTAGAGAGCATACTGACCGGCTACATCATTGTCTGGTATGGAAATTGTTCCCTCGCTGACTACAGAGTGGTGAGAACAGCTGAGCTCATCATTGGCAGCAAACCCCCGTGCCTTCAGGACATCTACCAGTAACGATGTCGAAGGAAATCAAATCATTAAGGACTGCAACCACCCAGCACACCATCTGTTTAGCAGACATCTGGGAGACGGTACCTTAGCATCCGATCCAGAACCAACAGATTACAGAACAGTTTCTACCTACAGGCCATCAGGATGCTGAACAACATACCTGCAGGCCATCAGGATGCTGTATAATCGCCTTAGTCTGTTAAATGTCAAAAGGTCCAAAGAGCACTCAGATGGGAATTGTGCAATTATTTAATCACTTCCATATATCTTATCTTATTTAATGTGCCTATGTTTGACTATGCTAGATATATTAAGTTATATTAAGTTATGCTGTAGAATACCTGTGTCTCACGACAAACATTTCAATGTATAGTTGTCCTGACATATTGTGCATATTACAAATAAAACTTGTAGTTGAACTTATCAGTTTACCTATAAAGACAATCCTGGCACTTATAATGCAATACTAACACACCTTATTTTGCAACACCTTGAAAACCCCAAGGCCCATGCCAGACTGCTGTTTGCAGTCTTCAGCTCTGCTTTATTCCCTGTAGCCACACATCCTTCTTAGTAAACTCAGACAGATGTCTGGTAACCCATATAATCATCAGGTGGCATCACTAATTTCTGACCAACAGGACCCAGCAGGCCAGAGTGAACCAGACATTATCTGAGTTTAAAGTCATCAACACAGGTGTTCCTCAATGATGTGTGAGGTCTCCCATTCTGTTTACATTATATACAAATTATTGTAAAAACATTCATCATAGCACTTTTATTGTTCAGCTTTCTGATGACACTGCAATCTTGGGACTTATTTTTGATCCAGGACATCTGGGGGATCATTCTCCACTACTGGTCCATAACGCTTGAATTAACCAGGTTCATTCTTACAAATAATTGGGTGAACATATTGACTGTAATCTGTCTTGGAATGTCCATGTGAATTCTGTATGCACTAGGATCCAACAGTGACTCTTCTTCTTGTGAAGACTCAGGGTGTTTGACAGAGGGTATTGATGTTATTTTATCATGCTGCGATAGAGATTATATTATGTTACGGAATCTCAGCTTGGTTTGGTAACATATGTTATGTTAAAATCACAAATAAATAGACTGGTCCACACAGAAATTAAAGTGATGGGGGTGAGGGAGAATCCCTCCCTCCAAAGGCTCTTCGAGAGGACTACAGTTAGACAGGCTAGGAAAAGTATCGCTGACCCCTCCCATGTCCTGCATTCAGAATATGAACTGCTCCCATCAGGTAGCTACAGGGTTCCAATTTAATACAGGAAAAAATACTTGAATAGGTATAAAAACTCTTTCATCCCTCTATCTGTGAATCTCCAACACTCTGGTGTTGCATGTACATGAATGTACTTATGTTTGCACTTGTTTGTGCTATGCACTGCTCTGCTCTGCACTGCACTGTCTGTCACTGCTCTATAATTGGATGTATTTTTATGTGGCAGCTTCTATGTCCAAGACAAATTTCCCTTGGGACAAATAAGGTAATCTTGAATCTTGAAGTTGTAAAAACCTACTGCTTGCAGAGAAAAAAATTCATTGTAGAGCCCTGTAGAGGAAAATAATTACATACTAAACTAGACATGTCGCCATGTCCAACTCGTCGTATGCACAATTTTCCATGAGCATGCTTACATGCTAATGCTAGCAAGGCTAATGAGCAAGCATGCTGAGTTTGAAATCCATGGGCTAATATGAAGTGAACTTGTGAGCAAGCACGCCAAGTTTCAAGTCCCTGGGCAACATTAAAGCAGACTTGGGATTAATTGAATAATAGGGTGCATCGTTTAACCTTGATTGGGGCTAAAGCACCCCCTGTGGTCAAAGTGGTACTTTACTTTTTGGAGACCGCTGTTTCTTTATGTGTACCCACTTTGACAATTGAGTCATTCACCTTTGGTTTAATTGGAGTCTGCATTTTTTTCCCATTGACTTCCATTATAAAAAATAGCACGGTCAGCAATTGACACTGAGACTATTTTTATAGCTATCGACACAAATCTTCCCTGATTACCTAAGGGGTATTTCCTTGATAGGCCCATTGAGTTGTAGGTCCCTGGACTAGTCTGAAGCGGCCTTATGATTGATTGAATAATGGCGGCTCATTTGCATATTTGTTCGCATAACTTACTTGAAAAAAATAAAATATACTTTTGATGGTGTCATTTTCATTAATGGTTAATTATTCAAGATTTATAGTTTGGCTAGCTTTGCAACCACACTAACTAGAATGTTGTATTTTCGGAAGAAAATGTGTGTAGCAAATCTGCTAGCTGCTGCTGTCCCGTTTAACTGCCACTGCTGCCAGCCACTCCCAGCTCCAAGCTGCTGTCACAACAGCAATTCAACTAGTCCTCATGGTGAGGGTGTCAGGGAAGGAAAGGGCCGTGGTGGACAGACACCCATTTACTTCCATTATACATTTGAATACTTTAGAAAATTATATAAAATCACTGAAACATGTTAGAATAAAGAAAATAAAAACCACACATCTCCTAAAGATGCACGTTTTGCTCCACAACAAAGCTCCACAACAAACAGTACATAAATAAAACTGCGTCATAATAATAAAAACTAGAAAAGTGCTGTAGTGTAGCTTAAACATATTTTAAATAAAGCTTTATGGTTCAAATGTTGAACAGAAAGTAATTCTACACTAGTAGAATTACTACTAGTATGATACATAGTAGCATTGGTATGATAACATAAGTAGTAGCATTAGTAGTAGAAGTGAAGTTGTGTGTGCCTCTGGATGGTGTTATGAACCCAGACACAACAGCGTTTCGGAGAATAACAAGTACAGAGTCGCAATGCTGTTTTTCTCGGCCATGGCTGCCGGAAAGAAACGTTTTGTTTACATGAGGTGAGCACCCCATGAGGCCAAGTCAATCAAATAAGTGAGATCAGCTTCAAAGCTTCAAAGGCCATTATTACACTTGGTTACTTAATATAGTCAAATTTGCATGATTTTTCTCGGAGATACGCCCACTTCCTGTTTTTGTGGCCTTAAACCCAATGCATTTCCGTTTGTAGCAGCCATATTGTTTCCATTTTCTAAACTCTTGATAACTTTTACTAATGACAGTCTAGGGCATCAAATAAAGGTGGTCTGCTTCCAATAGATGATTGGGTAAAAGTATGTTTTAGGGAAAATTCAAAACGGCAGAAAATCAAGTCAGACTGAGGTACATGGTTCCATTTGCCTTGTTTTAAAGCATAAGAAGTGCATCATATGAGACTAGGCCCAAGACCGGAGATATAGCCTTTTCAAGAGTGCAACCTTGACCTAATGGTGGTGCTAGAGATTTGTTCAAATAGGGGTGTTAATAGGTGATTGTTAATCATAATAACATTGGGTTCCTGCACCTTCGTTGCTTGACACCTAATAAGACACAGAATAAAAATAGTGTAGTTGGCTTTGCAACCACACTAATAAAAAGCGACAGTATAACAAATAGTCTTCAGCCTATGTGGCTTTGTTACCACACTAATAAAGTTTGAAGCAGTCATAATTTAAAACCTAGTTTGCTTTTTGTATTCAAATAAGTAATACTGTAAGTAATCATATAAAGTAAGGGTCAAGCCCTGGGGTGTTTATAGACAATTAGCATTTCATACTACTGATCATGGATTATTAATGAAGAAGTTGCTGATGACACTCATTTATATTTCTTGGAAAAAGTTTGGAATGGCTTCTTAACACAGGGGAAAGGGAGTTGAAAGTCTTGAAATATTTTGATAGAAACAAGTTATAATTAATTTAAGTAAAATAAAGGTAATCATTTTTGGCAAATCAGCAAATCAATAATCAAGTAAACATTATGATCAATGATGTTGAAAGAGAAAGTATGAAGAAATGATTCTGGGGGTCATAACTGATCATAAATTATATTGGAAACCACACATAAATAATGTTTAAAGAAAAATGTAAAAAACCATTGCATTATATAAAAACTAAAGACATCTTGAATCAGAACTCACCAGAGATTGGAGGTATGGGGAAACACATACACAACCAACACTAATTAAATTTTCATGCTACAGAAGAGAGCCATAATAATTGTAAACAGATGGGATTATTATGAATCAACAAATGCACTATTTACTAACTTGCATGCTTTAAAATGTTGGGATCTAGTTTATCTTCAAACTGCACAGATAATGTACAAAGCACAAAGTAATTTACTTCCTAACTGTATTCAGAAGTTGGACAGAGCCATTCTGATTAAGGGGAATAAGCACGTTGAAAAAGGACAAATATAAAAAATAGATGTGTATCTTTCATAGGGTCAAACTTGTGGAATAGTTGTATATTATATAAATGTACATAAAAAAATAAGGTGGTAAACAAAAATAAACTGAGGTATGATCATTATTGTGAATAAAACATTTGGAACTTTTGTTTCGGTTCTGTTTTGTTTCGTCTTTGCATAGCCTTAACCCCTAGTGAAAGGGTTGCCTATTAGAGTATGTTGTGTAAATAGGGTAGTTATAATGAGCTAAAGCTTCAGCATATACCTTCTCAGGCAATTATTTAATTGTTTTTCTTTAACTTAATGCTATTGTATTTCTATTAAAATCATGGTTAATTATTTATATGTGCATTCATTTTGGAAAATTGTTAATAATGACCGAAATAAATTATTACTACTACTTCTATACCCTTGGCTATAGAGTGTGTATGTACTGTATGTAAATTAACTGCTGGTACCTGAGATTCTCTCCTCCTTCAGAACATTCATGGTCCAGTTTGTCAGGAAGACTAGACACAAAGCTCTTGAGATGGGCCAGTTCCAAAGCTCTCCAAACATCCTCATCAGAGTGTCCATCAAAGGGGTCCAGGTTCATCCTCAGAGAGCCTGAAAAGAGCACTGGGTCCTGGAGAATTGAGACATGGTAGTCTCTAATAACTGCAGTTATCTATGATTGTGTGTATGTGTGGTGTAGGGTAGTGTTTGAGAAAAGAGTTCTACTTGGATAATCAATCATATAGCATAAATTTGATCAAGAGGCTTAACTGTTTGTACAACCTGGAATTGAGAAAAATATTAAAAGACTGAAATGAACCTTTTATGCATGGTAAGGATTTCAGAGGCGCGTCCCTACCTGAGGTATGATGGTGATCCTTGAGCGCAGCTCATGCAGGCCTAACTCAGCAATGTCGATCCCATCAATGCAGATATGGCCCTCAGCTGCCTCAATGATTCGAAATAGCCCAAGAGTCAAAGACGACTTCCCTGCCCCTGTGCGACCCACAATACCCACCTAGGGGAATTAAACATTTATGTATGTTATAAGTCTTGAATCACAGAGATATGCAACATTACAAAAAATTACAAAAATTAAGTAGAACAAAACGATTTATAGAGAAAAAAATCCCTGGATGAATCGACTGGTGGATTGGTACGTTTCATTCTTGAGTCAGATATTTTTTAAAGGAGTAAATAGCTATAATAACAGCAGAAAAGTTACATAGTGCAGGCTTAAGCTATTAAAATTCAGGGCTCTGAACAGGTTCAAGGTTCAAAGTATTTTGCCATCATTTCGGGTCTTGGGTACTAATGCGGACAATATTTGTTGAAATTGGTACACAATTGAGCAAGAACGCTTCAGCCATAAGTGCTCAGTGGCTTTCGGATCCACTCTTGGTCCGAGTCTGACTCTGTTGCAGCAGCGCCAAGTCAGTTAGCGTCGATTATAGGTCTTGTTCTGTGTTTAATATAATGAGTGGTAATGGCGCTGCAATGCGCGCCAAGGTTTTGAGCAGTGCTGGAAGTTATAGCGCGGCTGTATGTCGGCGCCAGTGTTCGAGCTCTCATTGGAAACACGACCCACTTAAGTTTGGTGGCATTAGCATGTCGGCATGCTCACGGAATATTGCGCACACGACGAGTTGGCTCACGCAACCACACGCATTTTCTTCAAAAAATGCACATGCGGCGACATGTCTAGTTATAATTATTAATGTATTTTTTTCAGCTAATTTATTATCGGTCGTTCGAAAAAGATATATATTTATCTGTACATTCTATAATTAGTCCTATATCCCTTTTTATATTGAAACATGGACATGATTTGTTAGTGTGCCTGCCTGGGGTTTCCCCTTGCGTGATAGGGATCTCCTCGTTTGAACTATAAAGTAGGCTACACAGTTGGATGTTGAGAAACTGGTGAATAGCTTAGGAGAGATAACATGGAATTCATTATTTTGAGTCTGTTTATTAGGTTTTGTATTAGACTAAGTGTACTGATTAGTGGTAGGCTATCTGGAACAAATTAAATGTATTTCTTTAATAATTTAAGGCTTTCAATTGGCAAAGCACACAGCTGTTTGCCAGGAGCGTGAATTTCGCCTCATATTTGTAGAATCATATTGTTTTAACGTAGCAAAGCACAGAGCGTAAATCATGGGTGTATTTTTTCGCTCGCTTCATATATGACTCAAGTATATTTTGGAATGCGGAAATGTATTCATCATTTTGTGTCTGTCCAAACAAGGCTGTGTACTTTGGCCTTTACACTACAAACGTGTGTAATTAATATGTGTCCAATGGATTTTGTGCCTCCATTTATGAGTTGGCCTGCCAACTCAAGGCTTAGAAAAGAAAAATCCAAAGCCAAAATTACTTGCCGACCCCTGGTTTAGGGTTTAAAGCACTTTAATTACCGTTTTAAAGGTCCAGTGTGTAGAACTTAGCAGCCAATAGTGATGATTCAGTTAGTTGCAGATGGCAACCAACTGAATACCTTCCCTGACCCCTCCCTTTCCAACGACTACAGTGGCCTGAACTGGCCTATATTTTGTAAGGTGCCAGTAGGTATTTCCATTTTCTGGAAAACACAACATTAATTTTAACTGCAGCAAGGTCGATTTCTTGACAGCTCTAGTCTGCGAATATATCTGTTTAACCAATTACAATCGGGTAACTTTGTCAAGTCAGCATGGTCACTGAATTTGTTGTAGGACATGGGAGGATATTAAACAGATATTTACGCTCTGAATTACTAGCAATGCATACCTGCCCAGGAGACGGTCGGGCAGCAGCACTTCTCTATAGAGACATCATTTGGTCAATATTTCTACACAATAGGCAAATTAGAAAGTAGCCTTCCCTTATTAAAAACCTTGTTTAAAATGCAATCAAACCGGCGAAGTGGCACGTTTCAAATTTGTTCCCAATGGATTAAAATCAGAGGTTAGAAGTGTATCCCACTAACTCTACAACAGTAAAAAGCAGGTAAGGAACTAAGCAGGTAAAGAACTGTGTGGCTAATGTAGCTCTAGTTTGGGTGTAATTCACAGACTATATAATACAGGTTAAGTGACTTAACATTGACTGTATATAATACAGATTAAAATTACTTTCCATTTGTGTACATTGGTGGAAACTATCGCAGACTTTTGTCACACAAACAAAAGGCCCTACAAAACGAATACACCAGTAATCGTTGAGATTAGACCGTGTATGCGATTAGAGATTTTGGTATGTCTGGCATCCCTAATACTGATTTGCGAACTCTGGATTGATTATATTAATGTATTTGGCCAGCCGCCTTCTCTCCGGGGAAAAGCCAACAACAATCCTTCATCCTGCATATGTTTTGATTCAGAGTGTGCACGGAGAGGGGTGGGCTATACCCTCGTGGTGGTTCTAGTAATAAATTGGCTCACTGCAACCAGACAGGCTTCATCACGACTAGGAGGGCTTCAGATATTATAAGGAGACAGTGAGGCATGGGGCTGCCTCACTTGAATCGCCTGCTCTGATGCGGTCGCTTTGGATGTAATGAAAGCATTTGACTGCTTGGAATAGTCAGTTGGTACTTCAACAAATTGGGTTTGGTTTCATATTCATCAATGTGATAAATGTGATCCATTCCAACCCCTTTGCGATGGCACTAACGGGGAGAAACTGTTCGTTGCCATTTTGGGTCGCTAGGGGTTCCAGACAAGGTTGTCCCTTAATATTCTGTCTCTCACTAGAGCCCTTGGCTTAGAGGGTTTGTCAGTCCAGTGCAGTCACGCCTTTCTCTATTTGTGGCACTCAACATTATAAAGTGGTGTGAAAAAGTGTTTGCCCCCTTCCTGATTTCTTATTTTTTGCATGTTTGTCACACCTAAATGTTTCAGATCATCAAACAAATTTAAATATAAGACAAAGATAACTAAAGATAACCAAAATTACCCCAAGAGCGCAGCGACGACTCATCCAAGAGGTCACAAAAGATCCCACAACAACATCCAAAGAACTGCAAGCCTCGCTTGCCTCAGTTAAGGTCAGTGTTCATGACTCCACCATAAGAAAGAGACTGGGCAAAAATGGCCTGCATGGCAGAGTTCCAAGACGAAATCCACTGCTGAGCAAAAAGAATATTATGGCTCGTCTCATTTTTGCCGGAAAACATCTTGATGATCCTCAAGACTTTTGGGAAAATACTCGGTGGACTGACGAGACAAAAGTTGAACTTTTTGGAAGGTGTGTGTTACACACACCTTCCCATTACATCTGGCGTAAAAGTAACACCGCATTTCAGAAACATCATACCAACAGTAAAATATGGTGGTGGTAGTGTGATGGTCTGGGGCTGTTTTGCTGCTTCAGGACCTGGAAGACTTGCTGTGATAAATGGAACCATTCTGCTGTCTACCAAAAAATCCTGAAGGAGAATGTCCGGCCATCTGTTCGTGACCTCAAGCTGAAGCGAACTTGGGTTCTGCAGCAGGACAATGATCCAAAACACACCAGCAAGTCCACCTCTGAATGGCTGAAGAAAAACAAAATTAAGACTTTGGAGTGGCCTAGTCAAAGTCCTGACCTGAATCCTATTGAGATGCTGTGGCATGACCTTAAAAAGGCGGTTCATGCTCGAAAACCCTCCAATGTGGCTGAATTACAACAATTCTGCAAAGATGAGTGGGCCAAAATTCCTCCACAGCGCTGTAACAGACTCATTGCAAGTTATCGCAAACGCTTGATTGCAGTTGTTGCTGCTAAGGGTGGCCCAACCAGTTATTAGGTTTAGG
>OOFG01066408.1:5989-17066 GCA_900323295.1 Molva molva | reverse complement strand
AGTTCTCTGTTACAAAAAGTAAAAAAAGTAACAGAAGAACGTGGAGAAAAGTAACAAAACTTAGTCCAGCCATTGTCTCAACGTTTATGCACGGATTGTGATTAATTCGAAAAACAAACGTAAAGACTGAAACCAACAAATAAACAAAGTTAAAAAACACGACGGGAGCTGCGGCTACAAGCTGCCGCCTGAGGCAGCGCCAAAATTCTTGAATACATCTGGCGTAAAAGTAACACCGCATTTCAGAAAAAGAACATCATACCAACAGTAAAATATGGTGGTGGTAGTGTGATGGTCTGGGGCTGTTTTGCTGCTTCAGGACCTGGAAGACTTGCTGTGATAAATGGAACCATTCTGCTGTCTACCAAAAAATCCTGAAGGAGAATGTCCGGCCATCTGTTCGTGACCTCAAGCTGAAGCGAACTTGGGTTCTGCAGCAGGACAATGATCCAAAACACACCAGCAAGTCCACCTCTGAATGGCTGAAGAAAAACAAAATGAAGACTTTGGAGTGGCCTAGTAAAAGTCCTGACCTGAATCCTATTGAGATGCTGTGGCATGACCTTAAAAAGGCGGTTCATGTTCAAAAACCCTCCAATGTGGCTGAATTACAACAATTCAAATCAACAATCCAAAATTCCTCCACAGCGCTGTAAAAGACTCATTGCAAGTTATCGCAAACGCTTGATTGCAGTTGTTGCTGCTAAGGGTGGCTCAACCAGTTATTAGGTTTAGGGGGCAATCACTTTTTCACACAGGGCCATGTAGGTTTGAATTTTGTTTTCCCTTAATAATAAAAACCTTCATTTAAAAACTGCAATTTGTGTTTACTTGTGTTATCTTTGACTAATATTTAAATTTGTTTGATGATCTGAAACATTTAAGTGTGACAAAAAATAAGAAATCAGGAAGGGGGCAAACACTTTTTCACACCACTGTATATCCTTATATGCTGACAATGTACAATATGTTGATGATGCTTCAAAATCCATTCCCCAAATGTTAGCCATCTTTGATGCTTTTGGTGCACTTTCAGGATACAGGATAAATAACATCAAGTCAGAGCTCTTGCCTCTAAATGAGGCCACAAGGAATACTGTTGTGCCTCCCCAGATTTCAGTTGTTATATTTGGGCTTCAATATTTATTCCTCACTGCTGACTTTAGCTTAAACTGTGTTCCACAATTCCTTTACTAATATCCTGCAGGACTTGGATAGATGGGTTACACTGCTAAATTCCCTTAAGGCTCTAGTGTCCAGTTCGAATCAATGAACTCCCCCAAATACAATTTATAAGTTCAAAGCTTCCGCTCCCAACCCCCACCCTTTACTGGAACAAATTGCAATCATTTTATTTGGAGAGTTGAAAGCCATCGCCTTAAACTGACATATTGCAGCAAGAGAGACAGGATGGAGGTCTTTCCCTGCCTAATTAGTGTGGTTGCAAAGCAAGCCACACTATTGTAATCATGTGTCTTATAAGTGTGGTTGCAAAGCAAGCCAAACTATTGTTTTCATTTGTCTTATTAGTGTGATTGCAAAGCAAGCCACACTATTGTTATCATGTTTCTTTTTATGTATTCACAGTGTATCTGTGGATACCTATTTTTATTCTAGGGTTTGGGTATTATCATTCCGGATTGCTAATGCCTATATCTCAGCGGTTGACTGGTCAAAAGTTTGGGGTAAAAAATTGTTACCCCAAACATTTTTTGGGTATATATATACATATCCCCGGTAAGCAGGTCTCCAAAAGGTTTGGTTCCCATAGGGGGCGCTATAACGTCCGGTCACAGTTAAATGCTCGGCATGTCCGCCCCGATGGATTAAAAATTCTGAAACTTGGTGTACATGCCTTATTTTGCATGCTGAACATTTTTGCAATCGGGACCCATAATGTCCGTCAGGATAGATTTAGATGTACAGTGAACATTTCGGAAAACCTTCAAAAATTGTCTTCTTCAGAACCATAGCTGTTAATGCTTAAATACGATTATGCAAATGAGCTGCCATTATTCAACAAATCACAAGTCCCAAGGGACCTAAAATTTGGGTAATTTTGCGTTGCAAGCTAAAAAAATGACATCACAGTCTCAATTTCAATCTACCACTGTTGCAGGTGCTCACTGAGCAATTTTTTATAATGGAAGTCAATGGGGAAAAAACGCTGACTTCAACCATTCCGAAGGTGAACAACCCAGAGTTGTCAAAGTTGGTACACATATAGAAACAGCGCATCAGCAGGTCTCCAAAAAGTTAAGTACCGCTTCGGCAACAGGGGGCGCTATAACTCACAATCAAACAAAAACAATCAGCCCAATTGTTCAATCAATCGCAAGTCGGCTTCAATGCGACCCAGAGACTTGAAACTTGCATCCTCTGGTAACTTGGTTCAATTCCACAATGAGGTTTCTTGGCGTGCTCTGGGGGAGGGATTAACGTACATTTTGGCCCAATCATTTCTCAATTTCTTTGTGTCTTGTGGTCAAAGTGTATTCTACTATGTATTGCGAAAGCATTCTTGCACAATGCATTATGTCTGACACAGAATATACTTAAATGTTTAAAATAGATAACATACTACATTAAAGTATTGTATTAGTAGTTATAGTTATTACATTCTCTGTGGTCATTATTTCCAGTGATGATACACAGCTTTTTGCCTCAAGTTATTAATCTAAGTTTATACAGTACAAAACTAAACAGCATTCACCTTATTCTTTTTTTAGTACCTTCTCTCCTCCCAGGATCGTAACAGTAATGTTGCAGATGGCCAAATCTTGGTCCTCTCGATAGCGCAGACCAAAGTTTCTGATCTCGATGAGGCCAGCTGTTGGCCATCCTGGAGGAATGATGGATGACTCTTTTTGCCACTCTGCCTAGGAGCGAGAGAACGAGAGAGCGAGAGAGAGAGAGAGCGAGAGCGAGAGTGATTTAACAGGTTGGGCAAAGTGGTCAATGGAAGGTTAGCACCTATGTTTGAAGTTAATGAAAATGATTTGATTTGCTTTGTCAAACTGACACTTTTTTGTGTCATATTCCTCTTTGCTCCAGACCTGTAGACATGTTCCATTGCAACTATCACTACTAGGGCTGAAGCTTATGATTCTTTGATTATTAATGCACGTGACACCATTAAAACATAAACCTGAACACTCTCCAAGTCCCACTGCTCTGTCCATCAGTGATATAAGATAAGATAATACTTTATTGATCCTATACGGGAAATTCTGGTAACTATAAGTACACATCTGGTATATTTCCATTGAAAATGGATATAAGACGTTGAAAAAATACACATCCAACATTTGAATGCCAGCAGAAGAAACGGTTATTCGGTACAAAATAGAGCTGTAGTAACTGCTTGTTAAATAAGCTGAATTCCCGTTTTTGGAATTAGCCTTTTCAATTTAGTTTATTACACATATACACATGTAAATAGATTCACGTTTGCATTACCTGGAAGGTGTAATAAGTTGAGTTGTGCTAATGCTAGCACAACTCAACTTGCTAATGCTAACGGGTACCAGTTATGTACGAGGGATCACTAACCTGGTCAACAAAAAAGTGGTCTGACTGCTCGTCGAACACAGGTTATTTTCTTTGTCTCAGAGTTAACCAGACACTAGAATAGATCTCCCCTTTCTTATTTTAATTATTTTTTAACCAGATCCTCGATCTGATACAGTCTAGTCATTCTATATGGAATTTACATTAAGTGAGGCCATTTCATTTAATCCCGTTCCCATATATGGGGCACTAAATAATTTGAGAAAATAAAAGTTTTCCATGTGTCATCCTGCAGTTTTTTTTTGGAACGACAACCAGAATCCAAGATGTTTGCGTTCACGTAATCAACATTGAGGAGCGAAGAAGGGGAAACTACGGCCAGACCTCTTTCAAAAGTGTGTAAAAGGGAATATGAACAATGCTATATGCATCTCACGTCCATAAAGAAAGAAGCGGCAAAGGATTTTACACACACACGTTGGGATACATTCAGAAACAGAGTCAAAAGGTGGCTTGGCTTACAGGGGGGAGATTCAGGGAATACCAGAAACATACAAACATTGTATAGAAATCGAATATGACGATAGTCCCAAAGACACCGGGTTTCACTCCAATTGCTACAGGTGTTTCATAGACAAAAAGCGCATGGATGCGGCCGAGAAACGGGTCACACAGCGTTGCGAAGCTCAAGATGTTCGCAGAGGCGAGTCGGTGTCATTGGGTAGTACCTCAAAAATTGAATGTCCAAGACAGGTCTAGGACAGGCCTGCCAGTAGCTTGTGCTGGTTCCCTACTTCCTGCCTTGTGTATAATTTGTGAGAAAAGTACATTACCGTGGCAGGCCATCTGTCACAGGCAGAAACATTGTCAGCAGGTAGGTAAAAAAACTAAAACAAATTACACACCGACATTCACATTCAAGATTGTTTTACCGTTAACCGTTTTTACTTCATGGTTTTTATTTACAAATCATTGAATTATCCTTTTTTTTAAGGTCAGTAACTGAAAGCTGCCGAGATGAAGGAAGACACTAGCATTCTTGTGCCTATTCGAGACAAAGACTGACAAAGAAGTCCCTGGAGGGGAAATACAATAAGTCCTGTTACAGACAGTACACCAGGTTCTTGACAAGGTCTACTGCAATAGTTACTGGGACCTCTGAAGACGAACAGTGAGTTATTATATTGCATTATGAATTAATTGTTAATTATTCCTGCACATTATTGCACATTACAAAAGTAAACCATTGACCATCTACATGGTCTGTGTTTTAGAAATAATGTATTGCAAGGCAGGGGGTATTTTACCAACCACTTGCATTTAGATGTTTTATCTTTCAGAATAATTAATAAAAAAATATTCTCAAATCGCTTAGTCAATTGCTTTCAATTAAATTTTCTACTATTTATACTATATTTAAAATAGAAGCCATTTCGAAAAGGTTCTGGCACATAAAATAATATATATTTTCAATTTCTTTTAGGTGTTTTCTTTTCAGAAATGAGCCAACCTTCTGTGGCTCTTCAGTGAGAGGATCTTTTGTGAGAGGATCATCCGGCATAGCATATTTATAAACCAAGAGGTGCTGACAATGACCCATCTAAAATGGATCTCTTTAAATCTTGTGATAAAACCTTAAGATCTCGATGCTTCAAACTACAGGTAATTTAAAAACTATTAGTTTCTCTGGCAGCTTTGGAAAATTTTTTTATGCAACTTGCCTGTCAATAACAAACAAAAGTGAAACCAATTGCTAATATTTAAAAGATGATCATGTTAGAAACTTATTCTTTTGTTATCAATATGGCTTAAACTCACCCAGCTTGGCCAATTGCTTTGAAATTGCACAGGGTTATTTCAAACCCTATAGGGGGTCTCTACCAAGTCCATTTCAGCTGAGAATGGACCTTTCAAGCAATCATATTTGATCATATAATCATATCACTATGTAGAAGTTGAAAACATAGTGTATTGTAACAAAATTTGTTTTCGATGTGAAAATATCTTAATTTATACCCGTGTGATCCTGTTTCACAGTTTTTTTATGTTGCAGGCAGGATAAATTGCAGAGAAGGTTGACCCGTGATTTCCCCCAGCTGGTGTTTCACTCCGCCAACAGGGCAACATCAGTGAGATGGTTTTTGTTGAAACACTGTTAAGACAGATAAGACGATGGACAGGTTACCTCATCCATCAGAAAAAGTAAACTGAGGTAAGCCAAACTGAAAGTGACAGCGAAAACACCTGAAGTACAACAGCTTCTCTGGAAAGACCAACTTCAGGGGCCTCTATCAATACTACAAAGTACACAAGGACACTTTATAGTGCTGCATTGATATTAAAGTTGCTTTTATGTGACTCTCCCGGATGTGCCCATGGCCGCCCATGTCAGATGATTTAAATGTTACCGAAGCACCACTCAAACTGTACAATCTGATTTCCTGGATTATGGTGATATTGCAGATTATTTGAACCTAAAAGGGATATTTATTTGTCAAGACATTGTGTATCTCGCGTTTATTGGCATTTAAGGTTAATCACAAATTGTGTCACTTCTAAATAGACTAGGACATTGTGCCTCATGGGACACAGTTGTCAGTCTAGACACTAGCCTTGCCCAACTTTAACTAGTAGAGGACAGATGGTTGGACATGGATGAAACAGAATCAAGCTACAGTGTTCCGCTGGATATTGTCTCAACATGAAAGTGCTGTGATTGCCAGACAATGTGAGTCAATGGAAGCTAAATCTCCTGAAATACAGAAACATGAACACCTTGACGAAAAAGGCTCTGACCAGAATAATTTTTTTTAAAACACTTTTGACACAAACTCAGATGGCATTTTGTGTTTTAGCTGTGGGACATTTGCAGCTGAACAAATCAAAAAGGATTTGCTCGCATCTCCGGAAAAGGGGGAAAATGCTGTCAAACGGTTTATGGACCGAAATCTGTTGTCACCATCACTCGACATATACGCTCCCATCAAAGCACAAAACCTTCAGTGACCAGGCAGACAAAGAGACAAAGAAAGTAATCTGCAGTCAGTAAGGAAGTGATTCTGCTTGCCGAAAATAAGCTATTCTCGAGACTACTCGTCATAGGTCAAAGTAGAAAGATAGATGAGAGAAATGATGTCCTACTCCTTGGGAACTGTTTCATATCCATTAGCCAGTGCTGATGGTTCACTTGCTAAAACAAACAAATCAGCTCTTATGGATTTATTGGAGACAAAAGGTGGAGACTGCTTAGTTGAAGAGTCCCAGCAGATGGAGCAATTCTCTTTGATGGCATGGCAGTCATTCAAGCCATTTGGTCCATACCAAGTACCTTAGGAGAGCTTGCCGAGACCATACTGCAGTACATAGTTAAGTTTGCTCTGAAACTCAAGTATACACGGATAGACTTTGTGATGACCAGTATCCGGAAATAACTATTACAATTATTGAAGGGTCAAGTAGAGCTGTTGGTGGTACACAACTGGTGCACATTTATGGACGGGATCAGAAGATACCAATGGAAAACGTTTATATCAGATGGTACAAACAAAGTGGCACTTGCAGAATTACTCTATGTTGCATTGCAAAAGGTGATCTTACCACTGTTGGCAAGGAATTAATATCGTACATAGCACATGGAGAACTGTGTGGAGTCACTGCGTGACTGTAACGGAAGGTTAACAAATTCTGTGCTTTTGGAAATCTGACATGTGATCATGAGGAATGTGACACCAGGGTGTTTTTACATGCACAACATGCTGCACAGGAATTTCAAACTGTATTCATCAAAAGCCCTGATAATGATGTGGCAGTGATTGCTCCAAGTCTGCAGACAAATTTACCATGTTGGTTGTTTTTTTTCACAGGAGTAGCAGAAGCAGAAGAACGAGGATCATGAACTTGGTCAACACACTTGGCACCAGTGTGTGTTTGGCATATATTGGGATCCATAGTGCACAGGTTGTGACTCTACAAGCGCCTTTTATGACTACCTTTGGAGGGGGCGGGGTTTCTGACATGTGGGACCAGACCGAAGCCCCCCACGGAGTCACTGGATTCTGGACTGCAACCATGGAGATGGTTGAACACCGCAAATGGCAGGAGTGGAACAACAGCGGAACAGGTAAGTTGTTGGAGGAGGAGGATGGGGAGAAGTTCTTTGTGTTGATAGGTACATTTTGGACGGAGAATGCAGAAGTTTTCTATTGATCTATTTAATAATAACATGTATTTGTTTTATAGTTTCTGCGCTGTAAGTGACTCGGCTGTCGTCCTTTAATCTCCCATGCAGGGATTTATGGTCGTCCGGTTTCTGGATTGATGCAACCAGAGGACCCCGCCCACCTGTTTAAATGTGAGGCAGTCAATACATTTCCTTTTTTATTTCACAATTGATCCCACAACTTCAGCATCAGTGCCATGCTCCACCAACTGAGCTACATGTGACCTTAACACCTAACTGCATACCATATTTTGGGCTGATTTTGAGCTGTAATGCATCAATTGTAGAAGCGTCCACGTTTAGCATTATGAACAATCAAAGGGTCCAAAAACACATTTTAAAGTAGTGCCCAGGTGTGAGAAAGAAAATCACATTCTAGAAACTTTTCTTAGTTCATCTTATGGCCTATACCTCCGCCTATAAGTTGGTTTTAACAACTGTATACAACTCTTCCTGCCTGTTCTGCCAGAGAAAACATCTCTCTTTGCATTGCTATATTATCGCAGATTGTATGAAACAATCTGGTTTTCACAATGGTTGTCTACATCTCTCATACAACCGTTCCCGCCTGTTTTGATGAAGAAAACATCTCTTTGCATCGCCATCTCATAACCACTTTCAAATAGAGATTCAAAACACATTTGTAAACAAGGGCATTGATTTCCAAATAAGAACTTCCCTTTCCAAATATGATTTCCCTTGCACAATTGGGAATTTGTATCATTGCAGTTTGCATACCAGTCTCCCACATGCATAAAGGACTCCATCATCTGCATGTTCGAAGTCCAATGAGGCTATTTAAAAATCTTCAATTTATTCACTGCCCTTTATCACCTGCCTGCTGTAAACCACTCAGTGCCTATTAATATGCCTGTTGGTTATGCCCAATGAATCGCAAGTCCTATATCCTATTCTAATTTGCTAAGGCTAAGCACTATTTCTGTCAAAGACTGAATTAATGTTATAATGAATTAAGCTTTGTTGAATGTGCTAATTTCTTTTTGATATCTTCAGAGTGACTCCAGAATCAGGAGGTTTACACATTGTAATTGTTTACACAAGACTAGACATTATTATACCAATTTACCTCTTTCTCAGTGTCACCATACTCTTTGACCTTCTCTACTGCCACAATATTCGTCTCAAGATCAGATGACATCCTTACCAGCCAGGTCAGAGAGGCAGTCATCTGCAAAGTGGCATAGAGATAAGTGAATACAAATCAGGAACATTAAAGATAAAGTTAAACTTAAAGTTATAATATGCAACATTACCGCATTAAAATATCTAAAAACGACTTAACCTATGTAAAATATATTGTGTACTTACATAATCCCAAATGTTTCCAACAATGTTTAAACCCAGAGAGTAGTTTTATTCAAGGTAACTGTCCGTTTCATTGTCGCTTGTCAATGACGTCATATCACCTTTATCCTTTAACTTCCGGGGAAAAGCGCGAAAACAGTAATCCGGTAGAGACCTTATTTATTGATATGATATCAAAATATCAATCTATCTTACTACGATGTGCTACTATGACAAGTGGCTCATACCAGCCAGCAAGCTATTGCAGTGTTTCCCACACAAAGACTTTATTTGGGCGGGCTGCCCAGGTAACAGCAACCAATTTTCGAATTTATAGTTTTTATTTTTTTATCTGTCCGAGAGAACGACCCCATCTGCGATCAATATCGTTTCCCATACATTGACTATTTTTTTACTATGTAAACTGGGTAAAATCGTATTTAATTGTATAGCTGCCCGCAACATATTGATTCGCAACTCTTTAATACTTGTGTACTTGTTATTTAGGCGCCTTTTCTGCAATAGTTTCCACCAATGTACACATATTGGAAGTCAGTTAATCTGTATTATATACAGTCTATGTGCATTATTCTCACACAGGAGCTCCATTGGCCGTGCAGTTGTTTACCTGCTTTTGATTGTTGTAGAGCTGGCGGGATACACTTCTAAACTGCAGAAGTGTATGTCTGATGCATATCTGAAGATTTTGAAACGTGAGCTTCCAAATGTTGAGTCTCTGTTGTAATTGCATTTTAGTTAGGCTGTTGTTCAGGCCAGGGTACTTTGTAATTCATCTATTTTGTAGAAATAAGGATCAAATGATGGCTCTATAGAGAGGAGTGCTGCTGCCGGACAGCCTTGCTTGGAAGCCCAGTGTCATCGGCAGGTATACACAGCTAGACACAAAGGACTAAAGGTGTTCGCGTCATTGGTTCCCCGCGTCAGATTGCTGTATTTCGTAGCATGAATATCATTGAATATCCAATATCTTTCTGAACTAAAGATAAATAAAAAAAAAACATTTTCAACCCCCACACCGTCAACTACCACCACAAGTAGAATCAAATAATGTGGGAAACACTGTAATGTGTAGGGTAACATAATGTAACAACGCTCAACATGTTCTTGTTATGTTTGATTTGACCACAAAGACCTCAATTTTATTGACTACCCAAGATAATGTTAGGTTACTTGCGGCTATTTCATTCAAATTAAATGAAATAACATGAATAAACGAGACTAAACTTAATGTGACAAAAACTTGAATACATTAACACGTCCGTGAACAGGATTTCTGCCTGAGTCACGATTTTCACCGGCAATGGTGGTGAGGACAAAAATTCAGATGATCCCTCGTTACTTCCGAACGTAATCAAAATATGTATTTTGTTATTGTTTTGATTGAGAGACACCTAGCGGCAGAAATTACATATTGTACCTTTAATGTAAATTTTTAATTCTAATATACGTTTTTACATTTTCTTTATTATATATTTCCATTTAATTATACTACTTCAAATGTCAAATCAACAAGCTTAAACACTAAATGTTATAGCAAAAAGGTAAAAACATCAACAACAGCACAGCAGTAGACTTTGTAGTAGCAGTCAATACGATTTCCATGAATTTGTCCTTAAAGTTATTGTCTTTACTTTAACATATCCACACACAAAGCACTATAAATACTGGAAACAAAAAGTAAGGCTAGATTCAACACTATTAGCATGGAGAAACCTGAAAATATATTCATGGTCTAGATGTAACAGGTGTAATGTTAAGTGTATGTATGTGCATTGTTGTAGTTTTTTTACCTGCAGGGCATAGGAAATAGACAGTCCCACTATCCCTGGACTAAGACTCTCACGGGCCATGACAGCAAACAGAGCAGCAAATGACACTATAAAGTTTCCCACAAACTCCAGGCGTACAGCTAACCACCTGTACAATGGAATGAACAGATGTTATGATCATAAAAAAAATATTAACTGCAAAGCAATATAGTTTTTATATTGTCCCGCCTGGCGTTCATCTCCCCCCCCCCCA
>OOFG01066390.1:0-11451 GCA_900323295.1 Molva molva | reverse complement strand
GTGTCAGTTTGTCCTGAAAATGTATTTCTTAACTGCGACCAAAGTGGCAACACATGGTCTTGTCATCCGAAAAAGCAACAAAGACCAAAGGAATCAATTAAAGCTAACGGGACAAAGACTGTCAATAAGAGGTGCAATTTATTTCTATGCCACAAGAGGGCTACCTCATCTACATTGTCATTGGTTACAGACAATCATGCCAACCAATAGAGTAATTTTCGCTTTCATCATCGCTTCCGGGTGTTTTCTTGGAAGAAGAGTCCTTTAGATCAGATGCTCCTTTATTTTCAAAGGGAAATCAAAAAGGTTTCTGTCATTTAAACGTTTTCAAAATGAATAGAATATTTGGACGGAGTAAGGGAAAAGATGCTCCTCCAAATCTATCGGACTGCATTGGAAATGTAAGTATTATATGGTTGTAATTGCAGTTAATCCATTGTTGTTTTCTTCTCGAATATTCCTTTCTCGATCGTATCCTGCCTTTAATAGCAAACAGCCTCGACTATCATCTATTTAAATAATCTGGAAATGCGGAAATTTATAGACAGGAGGGTGTTTGACACAGAAAGGGTGTTATAGATGCATCATTCCAACGACTGTGACAAAATAAATATAAATGTATGTGGGGGATCTTCATAGGATGATTTTAATGGTGGCTTTGATTTACAGAACTTGGCTCTTTATTGTTTTATCCCTCTCTTGTTGAAACAATACAATATTTATTTTCTTCTTTTCATTCCTGTCGCATAGGTGGACGCAAGGGCAGAGTCCATCGATAAAAAGACTGCCAGACTGGATGCAGAACTATTGAAGTACAAAGATCAAATGAAAAAAATGAGAGATGGACCCTCAAAGGTAAATCTATTATCCTGTATCGATATATCAAAAGTGCTGTATGTTATTATAATGCAATTACTATCACACAATAGTTGTAGTGGTACACATGAATAATCCCACAATTATTAGTTTGACATTTCGTCCCTTCCTGTATATAGAATATGGTGAAACAGAAGGCATTGAGAGTACTGAAACAGAAGAGAATGTAAGTAATCTTGCTGAATTTAAATATGCTAATTGCCTCGTGATCAAAACAAACGTAAATTGAACGTTTATGTTATATGTAAATATTATTTTAATTTTGTATTCCCTCTATTATATTTCATGATATTCATAATAGTCAACATTACATTATTTGGCAGGTATGAAGGCCAGCGGGATCAGCTAGCACAGCAGTCTTTCAACATGGAGCAGGCAAACTACACCATCCAGTCTCTGAAAGACACCAAAACCACGGTAACGGTTCTGGCGAAAAGGCCACCACACAGTACTAGGTCTGTTATCAGAACAACCTCATTGGAGATCAAAACAGTTTGAATTACATCTTTATTTTCATCTGAAAATACAACAACAAATACATTAATTATTTCAATAGATTATTTGATAAGATTTCAACCATATTCATTAAGGTGACTTATATAAGTGAAGTGAATACTATGAAGGCATAATGTGACCTACTGGATATTCAATAACTAGTGGGGGAAGCAGATTATAGGAAACGGTATGCAACTGAATAAGTTCAGTTTCATACCAAAGAGTTCTGCAACTGACTTTTATCTCCGTTATTTAGGATTTAACAATTTTGGTTTTTAAGATTTAAGCTGCCAACATGACCTGTCCGAGATTATTCGAACTGCGCATCACATTTTTAATGTCCCGTCGATTTCATCTGTTAAATATCTTGCTTCTGCAACATAATCTGTTTTTTTTATTCAGGTGGAAGCCATGAAGATCGGCGCAAAGGAGATGAAAAGGGCTTACAAGGACGTCAAACTCGATCAGATTGAAGTACGTAGGCAAAATGGACACTTTTTTTCCAGCTGATGTTTTTCAAACATACCACTGCTGTCATGTAAACAGAGGCTATCCACATTTCTCTCCAAAGAATTCAAACTCAAAATACTTTATTCGTCAAACGAGCAGTGTAACACATCCTGGCCATTATAATTATTGAGAAAAATTATTAAACGATTCTTCCCCTTTGTTGCCACAGAACAATAGTGAGTGACAACTATCATGTCACCATGTCATGATTCTGATCGTGTGTGTGTGTGTGTGTGTTTGTGTCTCCAGGACCTCCAGGACCAGCTGGAGGACATGATGGAGGATGCCAGCGAAGTGCAAGAGTCGCTGAGCCGCAGCTACGGCACACCAGAGATAGATGAGGATGACCTGGAAGCAGGTAGGCCTCAGTAGGATGACTACGTATAAACCACTACTCTATCGCTAACACTACAGGGAGACCTCAGGACAAACAGGTGTGTGGATGTACAAACGTTTGTATATCAGGGGCTGGGCCGGCATAGAGTCACACAAACAAAAAAGGGTTTCAAATACACTGTTGTATGGTGTTTGATAGCCACCATGATATCCACGGACAACTTCTTTAGCTGAAATCGAGGAAGTTTGGTTTGAGATTCAATTTACTGTTTAATCATTAGGAGACCTTTTTAAGAAGATGCAGATGTCATTAAAAGTGCTGTAGATAAGATTGGAGAGTTGTAAAAAGAGAGGGCAGAAAAGGGCAGAAGAGAGACATCTTTCTACAGGGTGCAAACAGGTAAGACTGCAGACATTGGGGTTTGATCCCAGAACCTTTGGGCTGGGAGTGTGATCACCCAAGCTGCTATTGTGCTGACCAGGGCCTCTGGTGTTTGTTCTTCTTCCTCCAGAGCTGGACGCCCTGGGAGATGAGCTTCTGCTGGACGATGACAGCTCGTACCTGGACGAGGCTTCAGCCTCCCCGGCCATCCCTGAGGGAATGCCCAGTGACAGCAAGACCAACAAGGTGAAGCTCCATTGTTGTTGTTGTTTGTGTGTCAATGTCGGACTCTACTCTGCATGTATAATAGGTTACCCTACCTTTGTGAATACTTTTTGAATATGCCGTTTCAAATTGGTTTCCGCTAAGGCATAGTACTATAAACTGTTTTTTGCTTTTTTTATTCCACTTTAAGATTATGGGAATGTTTAGGATAATCAAGAAAGCAAGTACACGTTACAGTATATTATTTTTACAATATCTGTTGATGCTTTCCCATGTTAATATGTGGAATGTATTTGCAAATATTTAGGATTTAGACAAGGAGTATATATAGGTAATGTATTAAGGTATGATACAGCAAGTGTTTGGCCTTTTAGGTATACACACTAACCAACCAATAATTCTGTGGATTTCTGCCTTTGTCATTCCAGGATGGTGTTTTGGTGGATGAATTTGGACTTCCACAGATTCCCGCCACATAAGAAGAAGACTGATGAAAAAAGCAATGCACAATTCGACTGAAAACACTTTTTTTATATGTAGATTAACATTTATACAGGCAGATCAGGTTGAGCTCAGAATACTAAAGTATTGAACACTAAAGTTGTCTTGTTGGGTCATTACTAATAACATGTTAGCATGTGGCCTTGTAATATATAGACCTGCTTGGTTTTTTCCATATCCTTTTTCCTATTTTCCTCATAATTTAGTTGTCTTATTTGCAGTATTATTCAATGTTAAGTTATAATTTGTTTACTAACTTTTAGTAGTGAAGAAATTCACGCGGGTCGAGTCATTACATTTTTTTTCCTTTTGTTGAAATGATGGAATTGATTTCCATTTTGTATGTGTGTGTGGGTTGTAAGACACCACTAAAATAAAATATGCATTTTAATTTCACATCGAATTACTGTTGATTATTTTCACAATATACTTTTTAGCAAAGACGTTCTTCTTCTCTTCCTTTTTCTTCCTAGATTTTAGGAGATACACTTACATACATATACTAGCTTATAATAGGTTCGATTTTTGGCTTTAGTGGTGTCAAATATTATATTTGTTGCCAGTCTTGGCATATTTTATTAAACTAGAGAATCATGACGTGATTCTCTACTGTATGGTGGCCCACAGGATGGCCGAGTGGTTAAGGTGTTGGACTCAAGATCCAATGGACATGTGTCCTCAAATCCCACTCCTGGTAGTGATGCAAAATGTAGAGCAAGTGCATGTTTAATATAAAATAAATTGTGTATATGTTGTATTGGCACTTTGTTCCAAATTGTCAATGCACAAGAGTGGCCTAGGCCCTGTCTGAGTTGGAATCCTAATGTCCTCATCCCGTAAGCATTGTTGAGTGAGATTCCAAAATGGCATTTCTCTATGTGCTTTGGGTAAAAAGCCAATAATGTGATAATTTACTCACCAATATGTCTAATAATTATAGCATCAACATTATATGGTAATGTTCAGCTAATATCTCACGTTAAAAAATGTAGGAAAGTATTTTTATGGTGACATGTATTGCTTTATATATGCTTTATACATGATGGATCCAAGGACATTTGCTGTCCAAGTCAGGAACTAATGTATATGTATGTATGTGCGCTGCATGGAGTTTACGTTAAAGCATGTGGGACCGTTTCCTGTGTTTCCAGGAAGTAGTTTTTTCAGCAAGTAAACAAATAATAGCAAGAGTGCTGTAAATTGGAAATAGAAATGGCAGAACAGACGTTAACAGTGACAGTTGCATACGGTAATTCATGATTTTGTTCTTCATTATAGTAACCAGGCGACTGTGTAGCTCGAATGCACACGTACACGAACTTATTTGCCCGACCTCAAATCTATGCCTGCTAGCCACCGCAATGTTGCCTGTATTGCTTTCAATAACACACTTCAACAAGTGATTCAAATCTCCATTACAATGGTGACCAAAGTAGTGAAATGAAAAAGGAAGGGGGATGAAATGGGCTGGTTTAAATGAGAATAATGTGGCACTGACCAATATATTATGAACCATGTTGCGGTCACCCGGCTAGATGTGGCATCGACCCGTGATCGATTCATTCATTGAGTCTTCAATTCATTGCCTGAATCCTGTATTTCAACAGTGTCTCATTGGAGGGTTATTTGACATAATATTCATTGCATGAACCTACCTTTCAAGTTTGATTTTACATGTAGGATGTACTAGTGTGTAATGTGTTGTATTGTGATGTTAATTGCTTGTTTATTCACGATGTGAATGGTCACGATGTTTTCAATGTTGTTGCCCAACGTTGACTGTTAATAGTAGGCCTATGTCTTCTAGAGCGATATTGTTGAATTAATGTTCAAATAGAAACAAGTGCTTACGCAAATGCTTACATAAGATTGTCTCGATACCTGTGTGGGGACATTTGTATTGTATTGCTTACCCCCAAATAGTTCATAAGGCTATTACAATTGTTTCTTTGTTATTCAACCCAGGCTCTACAAAACATAGCATCACTGTGACGGGACAGGATGGAAGTGAAGCTACGGTTAAAGACTTGTCAGATGCCCTTGCTCAAGCGACTGGAGTTCCAGCCCCTTCACAGAAAATTATCTTTAAAGGTAGACTGTAGCTCATGCAAAGCAAGGTAAAAACAATGTTAACTTGACCGATTTTTCTTTCTAAACATTTACTGTGGTGTTACAGGGAAATCATTAAAAGACATGGAAGAGAATCTCTCCAGCTTTGGAGTGAAACAAGGCTGTAAGCTTATGATGATTGGGAAGAGGGTAAGGCATGTTTGTTCCTAATGTAATACTCAATGTACAAAATAAAAGTGAGCTTCCATATGATAACCAACTTTGGTTTCCTTAACAGAATAGTCCAGAGGAAGAAGCGGAACTCAAGAAGCTAAAAGACATAGAGAAATCTGTGGAGCAGGCGGCCAAAAAGCTGGAAAAAGTTGACGGAGAACTAACCGGGCTCAAGAACGTAAGCATTAAATATATGTAGTTATTATACAGGTCAGTATGTGTTGTGTACAGTCTTCCAACTTTTTCTTTACATTTCACATGGATATCAACAGATTGCATGTTTGTTTATGTCCACCTAACTGAGAGGACATGGCATGTTGGTTCTGCAGGGCTTCCTCGCCAAGGACCTTCAAGCGGAGGCGCTGGGCAAACTGGACCACAGAGTCAAGGTCGCTTCGGAGCAGTTTATGAAGATTCTGGAACAGATAGATTCACTGGTACGTTCTGCCACTCCCCAGTGTTTAAACCATCTCACAGCTTTATCCCGGGGAATATGATATCATGTAATTACCTCAATAAATATAAATGATGTTATTTTTTTTCCTCAACAGAGCTTACCAGAAAACTTTAATGACTGTCGAATGAAGAAAAAGGGACTTGTGAAAACAGTTCAGGTAAGTTTTTTTATTTTCCCATTTCCCATCCCCATCAGACTTTTCATTCGGTAACTAAAGGCTCATGCAACTGCGGCACATACTAGGCTAAGTACGGGTGGAGACATAACACTGTCAGCATCCAACCAATCAAATTACTTTGCAGAGAGTTCTGTTTCCAGTGGCTGGATTGTCAGCAAGTTTCCCTAATATCCTCCACGACCTTATATAGGTTGTTAATACACTTACTATTATTACCACTTATTAAGAATGACAGTTACAGTTGCATACGGTTATTTATTATTTTGTACTACTTTGTAATAACCAGGCAACGGTGAAGCTGGAATTCACACCAACACTAAATCATTTTCCAAAACGATCAATTATTCCTGATAGCCACCGCTATGTTCCTTTTAATAAAACAATGTGTTTCTAACCCCATAACAATCTTGGAATTACAAAGGGGCACGCATGGGGCTTGTATGAATGAGAATAACGTGGCATTGACCAATATATGAACCATGTGGTGGTAAACGATCACCTGGCATTATATGGCATTGACCTGTGATGCATGTTTGCAATTAGTTTGACATCCAATCATGGCTATTCCTATTACTGCCACAAACTCTAATGCTGTATACTGCATGAACACATCAGTAAGAGTAACCCTCCTTATTTATTTTTTAGGATTTCCTGGCCCAGTGTGACAAAGTCGAAGCTGGTATATCAGATCATCTAGCGAAGATCCAGTCCAAAAACCTGGCACTGGCAGAGTAAGGCACCTAGACCTCCCCTCTATCATGTAGGATCACATCCCCCCCGCCCTGCCAGTCGCCAACAGTCGTATATACATTGCTCTGTGAGCAAACGGATATAATAACTGCACTGAAAGCTTCAGTTGTGGAGCTGTTACCTGTGTATTTATTGACAACATCAATGATCCTGTCTGGTCATTTGCGGGTCTCTCTCAACCTAAAACAAAATGGAAGCCTGTTGGTCTCCGGTTTTCATCATGGCTACACGAATGTTCATGTATCATTAAAGAAAGAAAAAAAACAACTTAAAACTACTTGTGAAATGTTGGTGACAGTGATATATATCTGTCCACCTGTGTGTCATTACCCTGTATCACACCTGTTCCTTGCTCTTGTAAAACATAACTTGAAAAATGTTTTTATTTTCCCCCCTCATTGTACTTAAAATAAGCGTAAATGGATATTTTTGTGGCTGCAAGCGGAGCCGAACTGGTCGCTTTCATTCAATCCAATGAATTTTGTGATGAATAAGTCCTAATAATGATAATGACACGTTTTCATCTTTGTATATAGTGCTTGATTTTACGCTGACTCAAACAACAAGGTGTATTCAATTGAAATAAAATATGAGCGTTTGTGTTATTTGGCCCTTTGTCCTTGTGTGTTGTGGTCGAAGACATCCCCAGTGTCACTGCAGGCTGGCTGAGTGATTCTCATGACCTCATCTACCCTGAAAGCAACTAGTTCACAAGATCCTTAAAGGCTTAGAGAGGAATCGTCACACTCTATAGCAGCACTCTACACTGCTATTTTCTAACATAGGAGAGTACTACCTCATACGCGTGTTGTGAAACAATCATTGTCTGCGACGTCAACTATGTCATTTTTCAGAATTGGACCAATAGAGAATGGAAATCCTGGACCATTAACGTAAATAGTCCAACTTTTTTGCAGACCGCAATCTTTTCACAACATGCGTATGAAGCTATTCTTATATTGCAAAATAGCAGAGTGTGACAGTTCCCCTTGAATGCTTGCTTTGAGTACATAAGATGACACTTTTGAGTTAATATGCATGCATTGTAGATTTATCATTACATTTTGAAAATACTATTTCATCTAAAGTTGTCTATGTTATATTACAAGTGCAAAAAGAATTACACCGGCAGTCATTTTCTTTAGAGTTTATTTCCAGTTTTACCCAGCCGATGGGCCAATACCTCCCTCCTAAAGCTATATTCAATATACTAGACCCATAGTGTTGTATCATAGAGGTGCATATGAACTATGATTGTGTGTGTGTGTCTATAGTAGGTCTACACGGGCATATTATTGAAACGAACCACAGTGATGCGTGCTGGAAGCTCTTCTCCGTCAAGTAAAAAGAAAACCAAATAAATATGCTGAAAATTCTCACGGGAAATCCAACAGTCTTCTAGTGATTGCGAGCACGGGCGTCTTCAGTCGTCCTTATCCTTTGCCCCGTGTTTCAGGATGCGTGTAAAAGCCACATAGTTGAAGTTGCCCTTCTTGTCGATGGGGGCTTCCCTGAAGAGCTCGTCCACGTCTTCATCAGTGAAGCGGTCCCCCATGGTGGTCAGCAGCTCCCTCAGGGAGTCCTCGTGGATGATACCTGGGGGTACCGTACAGTAAACTGGGGGTACATTCAGCAGGTTTACATAATCAACGACTTCGATGTTTGCTTTTGAATGTATTTGATTAATGGTATAAAAGTCAGACCGATTACTACTCAGAATCGCAGGTTACCTCAATCCGCAATTTTATTTCAACTAGGTTAAATAAGAGTCGCCTTGGTATCTAGTGCGCATGGTCCAAATATTATAAAATAAATATTAGTCAATCTATCGATACACAAACTTTAGCATTCTTTTCTTCTCTGTATCTGGTGGTAAATGGAGCGAGATTATTTCCACACTTTTTGACCTCGATACAATAAAGTCGGTACAATAAAGTCTAAGCAGCTTCACACTTTAGTATAATTTAAAGAACACGTTAAAAAGTGAAAAAGTTAAATGACTGACATTCTTTCGACCCCCTAACTTAAATTATATCTGCATAAGAATATGATTTATAAATATGAAATATGATAAGTCGTAAATACGAGAATACACGCAATAAGCTATTAAGATGAACATCAGGGGCTCTTGTAGACATT
Source organism: Molva molva (assembly GCA_900323295.1). Lineage (NCBI taxonomy): Eukaryota > Metazoa > Chordata > Actinopteri > Gadiformes > Lotidae > Molva > Molva molva. The sequence goes on along the minus strand of OOFG01066390.1, from coordinate 2,319 downwards.
GGTGCAGAGAAAGAGACAACCTATAACATTATGCTGTGCAGAGCGCCTTCAACTACACGGAGTGTCTGAATACAACAACACCAAACCAAGCGAACATGGCACAACACAACGACACAGACTCTCTGCCTTTCTATCCGTCCGTCCGTCCGTCCGTCGGCCTACCTGTGGCCTCCTCGTCGAAGCAGGCGAAGGCGTTGCGGATGACGTCCTCCGGGTCAGTGCCGTTCAGCTTCTCTCCGAACATGGTGAGGAACATGGTGAAGTTGATGGGGCCGGGGGCTTCGTTCATCATGGCCTCCAGGTAGTCCTCCGTAGGGTTCTTACCTTTGGGAAAAGGAAATTGATCAAGCAGGACGATTGGTAGTGGATCGGTTGTATGATGTGATGAGAATATCATAGGTTTATGATTGTATAATCGTCTCCGACAAGACTATAGTGTCATAGAAGGTTATTATTGTTGACATTTCTCTAGTCTTCTACATTCATGGATATCATTTGATAGAGGTTGCCTATAGACAGAACTATAACAGTTAACAATTTAGACAACATTAACATTTTAGGAAAATATTATAATAATCCCCTTTCATTATTTATTTCTAATGTATAACTTTAGGTGTATTGGAATATATATTATAGCTGCTGACATTGGAAACATTGTGATGTAATATTGTTGTTGTGTAGGCCTTATATGCAATATTTCAATAAAAAAAGGTAAGAGATTCCTCCCAAATCAGTAGTTATATACAAATCCAATATTAGGCCTTCTACAGTGACAATCAAATGTAATCAAATATACCTAATGACGCCAACATGTCGTGCAAATCCTCTTTGTCAATGAAACCATCACGATTCTGGTCGATCATGTTAAAGGCTTCTTTGAACTCTTGAATCTGCGACTGGTCGAACATTGCAAACACATTGGAGGTGGCGCGCTGGGGCCGTTTCTTGGTGTTCTTCCCCTTGGCCCTTTTGCTCGACATTGTGGCTGGTAGATTGTTGGCTGTAAAGACCATCATTATTTGCATTTAACATAACTGTATTGCTGTCTACAGAATACGAGGTTATGTAATATGATAACGTCTACTATATTATATTCATTAACAAAATGCATTAACAACACATTAATATAGGCTACACATTGCAGAAGAAAAACTGAAATAGCTGCATTTCGCTGATCAAATCCACATGAAAATAAACCTCTATAAGGCAGTGCGTTATGTTTTCAATCCAGACAGAGCAAACATTGCCATATATTTAGGGTTTACATCATGTTTGGGTTTACGTCACTATTTATACTAGTGTCCTAGCCTGCTCACTTGTTTGCTTTAGCGAGGTATTTATCTGTCAGCAAGCTTGCCCTGTTTGGGATAGCGCAGAGGAAACCATACAGTCTTATTCTTTCAACCCCCCCCTAAACTCAAACCCTTTAAACCATCACAAAATATGATCTATATACAGCAGCAATGACTCAATAAATAATATCTCACCTTATCAGAGAATACAAATTATATTCAATAAACCAGTAAGCACTAGTTAATGAACAAGCTGCGGAGTGGTACCCGGCAGATATTTATCACTTCCTCTGTTTCGAAGATACTGACCAATCACAGCTCCCTGCTGGAGCGACAGAAGCCTAGAATATTCCACTCGTTTCTCCTCCTATAAATTATTTTGTATGCGTTGGATTGCTAGTGTTTTGTTTGTGCGTCATATGATATTTATTGTTAAACAATATAACACTATTACATTTGTGTTGCGATGACATAACACACATACATGTCACATGACATTGCAGACCCTTCAATGTAAACTCAATGTTGAGGCATGACGCGATTATGTTATATTGCCATATATATAACATACAGTGCATACGGAAAGTATTCACAGCGCTTCACTTTTTCCACATTTTGTTATGTTACAGCCTTATTCCAAAATGGATTCAATTTATTTTTGTCCTCAAAATTCTATGCACAATACCCCATAATGACAACATGAAAAAAGTTTTTTTTAAATGTTTGCAAATTTATTAAAAATAAAAAAACGAAGAAATCACTTGTACATAAGTATTCACAGCCTTTGCTCAATACTTAGTTGTGGCACCTTTGGTAGCAATTACAGCCTCAAGTCTTTTGGAATATGAAGCCACAAGCTTGCCACACCTATCTTTGGCCAGTTTCGCCCATTCCTCTTTACAGAACCTCTCGAGCTCCATCAGGTTGGATGGGGAGCGTCGGTGCACAGCCATTTTCAGATCCCTCCAGAGATGTTCAATGGGATTCAAGTCTGGGCTCTGGCTGGGCCACTCTAGGACATTCACAG
>OOFG01066389.1:0-12127 GCA_900323295.1 Molva molva | reverse complement strand
CAGCGAGAACCTAAGACATGATTTCCCATCAAAACGGGTCCCTTGTCATGATGTCATAGCTGGTAAATATGTGTGAGTGAGTGAGTGAGTGAGTGAGTGAGTGAGTGAGTGAGTGAGTGAGTAGCATCGAGTTGGACCAGGGCAGAAGAGCAGAGTTGTATGGTTGCTTTGTGAGGGTTAGTGTACAACTTAATGGAGCAGACCTGTAGTCAATTATAGGAACAGAATAGGACTTTTACTTTTTAAACCAGGGCTTTTTTGCCCCCACGTAAAACGTTTCGGGCATATTGGATCTTTTCCAGGGCGAGTTATTAAATTATGGGAAATACATTATTTGTTCTATGTTGCATGACAGACCAATATTCAATGACTCCAACGTTCATTTCTGACCCTGTGAACTACACCCATATATACCTGTCACATGGGTTCATTTACACAAATATGTGGAATTACCTTATAGAATAAAATGTATAACATTTAAAAATCCTGTTGTCAAACAGGAACATGTTTAACCTTAAACCTCACAGGGTGAAGATCAAGCTTGATTTAGCTGATTCCTTGTTTTAGTCAAGCTGACTTTGGCCTCTCCCTCATAAATAAATAGGCCTTTTAGTTACCTTGCTGGTTTGGCTGTCAAATAAACTCACCATAAAAAAAACACCATTTGGCCTATTAATATTCATGAAAGCATTATTGAAAGCATTATCCACAAACAAGGGTAGCCAATTCTGTGCCATTCAGCTGGATTTCCTATTGATGACAACACCCGCCTGGTTCAATGACATTCGCCTAAGGCTGAAATTCATAATCATTCCAATCAGCTGCTGTGATTGGTTGGAATTCAAACCTCCTTAATCGTGGTCCTCCAGGGCAGAGGTTCGTTAAGCATATGAATACATACAGTGGTTCAAGAGTCACTCTTGGTCCACTTAGGGGACGTTTAGAGGTGCGTCCTTCTACCTAGATGAAGCAGAGAGTTGCTTTGTTGCATTCAGGTGGAAAGTTGAGGAAGAGATGGGGTCAATGGTTTTACGAATCTAATTATTGCTTTAATAGTTTAATAGTTTATATGTTATCGTTTTTCTATCTTCAAACTAAAATAAATACAAGAAAAAATGTGAAGAAGAAGACAAGGTCAAATAAATCTAAATAAATGTAATACATACATTGATAGTCTCATGATACGCCCTCTTAAGGCTATGCAGGTTTAAAATGTATTGATCTCTGTTGTCTCATTTTCAGCAAAGTATATGTATTCAGATATAGGATATGTTATGTACGGGTCAGAATACAGTATGCCATGCTTGATTCAAATTGATACACACTGATCTCTCTTTACCGTTATAAGTTTATCCTTAATTGTACCAATGCCAATTTGATTCAGGAACGGTATTATCTACCAGGGAAAAGTCCCGGAAAGAGCGCTGCACTTTAAGAACAGATAGGATGTGCAGTTTAAATGGATAGTGTAACGCTATTATTAGATACAAAAGTTAATAATCCCCAAAAAGGAAGTATTTAAAAACAAGTAAATTGTAATCAAATGAGGTATAATCTACCATGTATATAAGTCAAGATTGCTGGTGAGATTGGGGCTTTCAGACTGAAATCCCTAACCAACCTCCATTGTTTAGAGGTTAGTTGGTTAGCTGTCTGTCTTATTTCTGACTGTGGTGCTCGATCTATACCAGCTGGTGGGTACTGGCACACAGTATCATCCTCAGCTAAAAAGATTAGTGCTACAAAGTATGAATCAAATCTCATGATTTAGATTAGAATGTATATTCTTGTGACTGAGAAAAATTATTGAAAAAAAATTCACTGTATACGTTTTTTTAATCGATTGCCTAATGTTTAATAGTGTAAGTGTAATAATAAAAACTGATTGGTTCAAAAGTTATTCAAATCACCATCTTACGATAGATTCTTCAACAACCCTGGCATTGTATTCTCTTAAAATCTGCAGTCTGTAATGTATGTCATACAGACCGTTTTCCCCTTCTGGACAATCTAGCAGTGGGCCTACAACGTGTCCTCTCTCACTCGTCTTTCTTTCCTCATTTATTCGGTAGGGTGACTGCCTCCACATGTTTGTCTGGTCGATTTTCATCAGGACTCCCCCCTAAATCGCCACTTTACACATGCTCTCCCTTCGCTGCAGTGGAGGGCAGAGATTGGCTGAGGCCGCGTGGGGATTTATGGTCAAAAGATAATGACGAATCCCCCCAGGAGGCACACAGGGCATCCACCCTCCATCACAACGTTGTATTCGAAGCCACGAGTCGGACATCATCCCGGAGAGGAGGGGTGCTGGCCGCAGAAGAGGGGTGTCCGTGTGTCATTCTCTGGGCCGACGAATGCAGAACCGTGGCTCTGGTGTGGTTCGTTCAAACAAATAGCAGCTCTCTGTCGTCACCTGTCACCCAGCGCAGCAACGCTGTGGGGAACGTCTGTCTGGGGACTAAGGAGAAATAGGATTTATTCCGTCCTGCCTGCTCCCTTTTCAGCTCAAGGAAGGAGACGAGGTGGTGGTGGGTATGCAGAGAAAGGAAGCTAAGGAGCAATGGGCCACTTTTAAAAGTCATTAGGAAGCAATCCAAACCTGGAGACAAATAGTCAAGAGTTGAAGAGGAGGCCAGGGAATAGAGAGAAAGATCGAGGGGAAGTGCATTCCCTGTTAAATTAAGCAATACTTGATACACAGTTGAATGCTCGGACACCGATGTGCCCATTCATGCGCTTGTGCAAACATTTCCCTTCACTCCTCACCATCTAAGCTCGATGCAAACATTCATTTTCCCCACACACACACAGCTGGGAGCGGCGGTCGTGTGTACACATAAACGTGTATGACCTAACCCATAATCCACAGTATCGGTTGGATTTACAGTCATCGGCCACCCGTGAGCTTGCTGCGTGCTAGATGTGATGGAGTGAGGTCATCGCGCGCGTTGATGACCTCATTTGGAAGGAGAATCCACTGCACCCAGACAGCAGAACCGTGGGCCCATCTCACCAGACATCACCAAAGTGAAGTTAGCGTGCTGAACGAGCGCTGCGTGGTAAAAGAAATAAGAAGATCACTTCCCTTTCAGAAGTGAAATAATATATTAGCCCGCGCTGTATGGGAGCATAATTCATTCAGAACTCCACTCGAAGCCGCGGAGAAAAGGTATTAATTGAATAAAGCTGTAAAGTAAGACGCCGTCTGGGGCGAGAGTGAATGGCGATGATGAATCACTGGGAGCTGGATGAAACTTAATTTGGGGGAAAACCACATTAAACGTTGAACGCTGAGGGTAAGTATTTATGAGGAAGAAGTGAGGCGGAGGAACAGCATTAGCGAGGGGAAACCACTGCACTCTCTGCAAGGGGTCACGGCGAGTTTGGATCAAACGTGTAATCCCAGAGAACGGTCGCACACACACACGGGGAATGCAGTAACGCACCCAAACTCACACACACTCACGCGCTTATACACACACACACACACACACACGCAAAAACACAGAACCCATGCACACATAGAAACACACTCACCACACTCTTGAAGAACCAGGAGACGAGAGAGGCAGGCTAGCGTTTTTGGGCGAACAGGTTTCTAAAGAAGTCCAGCATTCTGCAAGCAGGTAGAGCGGGAACGATCGAAGATTAACACACAGCAGTTGCAGAGGCATAAATAAGTGACCGCTGATCCATAACAGACCCCTGAAACAAAAGGCATGACGGCATACTTGTACACAACACCGGTGGTTGTAGTAGCCAGGCCCACACTGGAGCTGTCCTGGCAGTGGCACAGAAATGCATCAGGTAGAAAGCAGCAGGTCAGAGCTGGCCCGGGACACAGCTTCCAGTCCCCGAGACCTTAACGGCCTGACTGAGGAGGAAGACAGACCGTCCTCAGCGGCATCTCTTTCATTATGCTGTCGCCTCTAATTGAGACAAGATGAAGCATAATGTAAAGGCGTTAAGGTGGAGTCACATGGGAGTTGGACCCCTGTTTGTTAGGCCATTAGAAAACTGCAGAGACAGCCAAGAGTTTAGGTCTGGAGTGCTTGTCAGTTGACAATATTGAAATGATTTGAGGCCCACATCTGTTGCAGACACTGTAGTAGACACTTGTATCCAGAACGACTTGTATGCATTCAGTTGGGTCACAGGGTCATTGGGGTGCTATCAGGTATAGTGTAAGGCATCTTGCTCAAGGATGCCTACAGGTAGGTAACAGGCATTGGGGATCACACGCACCCCAGCGACCGCACTATCCTCCACTGCACTATCCACATCCAGATTGTACTGCAGTAGACTCACATGGAGAATCACTGCTTTAAAAGGAACTGCTGTCTTCAAAACAGCTGGACGTCAAGCTCCATTACAAACACAGGAAACACACGATTTTCTTGTGCACAGACACACACACCTCGCTGTCTCTCTGTGTCTCACACTCTATCTATTGCTGTTGTCATCATCATGTCTTGTGATTTTTACATCATCAACTCCCAACCAATTGGCACCAATCTGCTGAAGTCAGCAGGACCAGGCAGAGTGGAAAATGGACCACGGCGGTGAGCCGGCAGGCAAGCAAACAGCAGATGTTGGGAGGACCCTCTTCATTTAATTTCCCTTGTTTGAGCTCACACGGAACATCCTTCACTCGGACAGACATTTTTATACAATACATAATATATGCTTTTCGCCTGCCTGCGATTTTCTTTCTGAAGTAAAAAAGAAATAAAGAAAATGCCAACATTGCCATGAGCTAGAGATTCCCCCTTTTGCAATAACTGCTGGCTCAGCTTTCATATCATAATAGTAGCATAGAAACTTGTGATGAAAGAAATATGGCTTAGTAGTGCTGAATGTGTTCAGCGGTGCTCCATGTAATCTTATCACAGGTAATCAATTCTGCATTTCAGAGCCTCCGTATCCATTCAACATTCATCACTTCAAATGCTTTGCGGCAACTTAGCAAGTCAAATGAATTGATAATTAATATCGGATGGCAACATGCAAAGATGTTCGTCCCTGCTCCTCTGTTGAACGCAGCCTATAGTGTGTTCCGATATCAGAGGTTTGTGAAAGCATTTCAGCACCATGATACAAATGCATTGGTTTGCATCGGTTTCATCTTGGACCGGCTCTCCTCCTTCATGGTGCATCCCTCTCCTATACTCCCCTTGTGCATCCCCTCCTATACTCCCCTTGTGTTGTCGTGTTGGATACCACGCTACGTAACGTCGGTCTGCCTCACATGGAGGGACTGAGAGGGGGTTAAGGCAGAGAAATGGGCCGCACACACAAGGCAAATGGAGATGGATGTGACTTGATGTGCAGCACGGCAGACAAGCTGTCCCTGATAAATGGGTTTCCAACAGGACACTTGAGCCCTTTCGCACTCAGCCCAAAAAGCAATCTCACACTTTGCATGTCTGTGAATATTAACAAACCCTCAAACCTTGCACTCAAATATCATCTATTGCGCCGCACGCGGTGCCAGCCCAGGCAGACGATTTGATGGAGGGCACTGTTGCTCCGTGTGTTTGAAATAGAGTCACAGGAGGAGGGGTGGAAGGGAAATGCCCTCGCCCCCCGTTTTGAGACCATCCATCTTCATCAACGGATACAGTACTCGGGCTCTGGATTAAAGGAATCAGGAAATATTGCTGTGGCTGAAACGCAAACATATATTCAAACACCTGCGGTTTGATTCGTCTTGTGGTCCAGACGTTGCAAATGGTCCCTTCTGACATAAACATTACAACCTGGGGCCTTCTAATGGACACTTGGCTCAATGCCAGGATACTTTATAGTTACTGAAAGTAATATCTAGACATTGGCGGGATAAGTAATTCAAGAAATTCATTTAAGTTGGATGGGAGTTGAGTTATGGAGTCAATCTTGGCTTTCTCCTCTGTCCAATCCCCTTCTCCTCACTATAAAGCCCAGTATGACCCTGGCCCCTGGGCTGCTCCAAGCGAAGCACACACAGTTAATCCTGCACTGAAGTCCAACATGGACAGATATGACAATCGTCAAAGGAAGGCTTCTTCTTCTAATCGGCAGCTGGTAGCTTTGTGAATGGACTTGTTGGGAGTGACCCCCTTACCATCACCACCACCACCACCACTCCCTCTCTCTTCCTTCTCTTCATCTCTCTCGCCCCTTCCTCCTCCTCCTCCAGTCACAGCAGCATGTTGACCTATATGATCCATCTGTCATTGCTGCGGTGTCTCACACCTCTCTCTCTTTCAGAGAGAGTGAGAGCGAGAGGGAGAGAGCGAGAGAAAGAGAGAGAGCGAGAGAGAGAGAGCAGTGGCATATGGCTGCAGCTGCTGCCTCTCAGACTCCAGGCTGGTGTGGGGCTGATAGGCAGGCAGTGAGGAGAGGGCGAGGGGGGCCTTTTGGGGCTGGGCAGATCAGGCTGGGGGAGAGAGAGTCTTTGGCTCCAGAGTCTGGAGGTCAGGCTATCGCAAAGGGGTTGGAACTGGGAAAGATGCAAATCTAAACCTACCGCGTCTTTCCTTTATCTTTTGTAGGATCTGCTTGATTTCATTAGGGGTCGTCCCAAGCTGCATCTAACTGAAGAATGACGTTTATTTATTTTGTTGCTTATTTTGCCTTTACTTCCTTTGGGGGTGAAACTGAGGTCTGTTTGACAAGAGGTATAAATGTGGGGACAAAGTGTTATGGAGGATGTTATGGATCCAAGGTTACTCCCATATAAGGTCTAACCAGCATTTTCTGCAAAAGGATTGGCAAAGCACAAAGTGTATTAATAATTCCATCCATCTTAGCAGAGAAACAGCCAGTACTGCCTGTGCCCCTTGTATAGTCCACAAGAACATCTACCTCCTACATAGCCGCCCACGTCTGATGGTTGCGAGTGTGAATGTGAATCTGCCGCGCAAGACTGGATGCACATCTCAACCGTGTGCTACTCCCCCACGCTTGCACATCCGCATAGACTGACCCAACAGCACCAGCAAGGCCCCGCATGGATCACATGTAACACATGTTCTTTGTGGATGGAGAAACACAACAACAACCGTGCTTGTAATCAATCTCCTTCATGTTATCTTATTTTCATATAGTGTATAAAGAAACATCCTAAGAATGCTCTTCAAATTGGCTTGTTTAAACATTTAGACTTAAAACTTGAAGATCAATAGAAAGATTTCACACTCAAGTATAACTGGGTTCCACGAGTCCTTCATAATAGCCTCAACGTTTTTAACATAAGAGATATCCCTATGCAACAGATCTTCTAGGCTATGGGATAGACCACTAGCTTGTGGAACGGATTATGCTAATCGGTTCACAGATCCTATTCTATCTATCACCTAACCTACCTTTATCATTCTCCGATGCTGCTCATGTGAGTCACAAAGGCGGAAGAAACCTGTTGTGTTTTTTATGAAAAGATACACTGAGGTGTGAGTGAAACTACAGATCAGACAAAACGTGTTTTGGAATGTCTGTGGGTTTGAAAATCAGGAATTCCAATCTAGGAAGGCTCATTGAAAATGCTGATACCGTGAAATATGTTTGGTAGATTTTTGGATTAGCAGGTAAACTACACAACCACCTATGACTGTGACTTTTAGAGAGCCTTGGCCTATGCAATAACATTCCTTTTCCCCCAAAACACAGATATTCCAAGTATGGTTTCTTGACGTCATGATTGCTCCAGAGAGCCACCCAGGCACAGTGGGACAATTCCACTCCACATCCTAGAGTAGCAGAGAGTCATCTGGCCTCATTCTGATGCTCACTGCCCACAGTCATCAAGACTGCGCACATGGTTGCCAGCACACACATATATATATATATATATATATATACACACACACACACACATATATATTTATACACAAACACATACACACAAACATATATATAAATATATACATAAACACACACACACACACACACACACACACAAATACACGCACAAAATCATGTGCAGTCATGATGATTGTGGGCAGTGTGTATTATACACAGTGGTGGCAAAGGTTCGGTGTGTGCGTGTGCGTGTGCGTGTGCGTGTGTGTGTGTGTGTGTGTGTGTGCGTGCGTGTGTGTGCTTGTGTGTGTGTGTGCGTGTAAGAAAGAGAATGAGAGAAAGGAAGAGAGAGATATAAACAGAAAGGCAGAGAGAGGGAGAGAGAGAAAACCGAGAGTGAGAGATAAATAGATATGCAGAGAGAAAGGGAGGGAGAGACAGAGAGAGAGAGAGAGAGATAAACAGAAAGGCAGAGAGAGAGTCAAAGAGGGAGAGGAACAGGAAGTAGGATGGCTCAAGTCGGGACCCATCTGTCCTTGTCCCCTGATCCCCACGGAGCCTTCAGACCCCAACCGGTGCAGACCAGCACAGGTCCAGCCGGACCACGGTCGGTCCGCTCACCACGGCTTGGATGGCGTAGCCTTGGTAACGATGGGCCCTCTGATAAAACTTATGCTGTTTGTACACCCTCTGCTGTTTGTACACCCTCTCGGCATGGGCGCTGGCGGCGCCGCCTGCCAGAAGCTTCGTGAGTCACGCTTCCTGAAAGGCGAGCGCCCACAGGGGGATGCTGAGATGGGGGCAGGACCTGGCCTAGGTCTACTACCAGGGCCCCGTGGTGCGGGGAGACAGTGATCGGAAAATAACACGCGCCCCATGATGAGATGCCACTGTGGGCAGATACAAATATCACTAATAGTGCTCTGACATTTGCAAAGACAACATGCCACTAAATAACTGCCAGTACCTGTCGGAAGATAAAATGGGCGACATGTCATGACTCGAAGGAGTGTTTTGTGCCACAGAATATTAGGTATGCGTGTCAGTTGATGCGCTTTCTGTTGGCACACCAATAAAAAGATGGCTTAATATGTTTTTACTCTCTGATCATAAAAGAATGCATTCAATGTGATGCACAAGGCAGAGCAACAGGGACATAAAAGGGACATTAAAGGGAGAGGCAAATCATAGATTGTACTGATTATTCTATTATGCATACAGGTTATTCATCAAATAAAATGGGACTCGTCATCCGTCTTAGATAAAAGTTTTAACTGATGCATCAAAAACATCAAGCTAAACATTGCCTTAATTTGAAATGGAACTATAACTAATTTACTTTTTATTATACTCATTACGTCAATTATGTGTTATGTGTTTCTTCCGATGAGATGTTATTATCCACATTTCACATACCGGTAATACAAGTTATATGTGTGTGCATGCGTGCGTGCATGTGTGTGTATGTGTGTGTAGGGGTTCTCACCCATCTCTGTTATCCTCTTCATCTGGGTTCGAGATGAGCTGGGACCCGGCCAGCGAGACGTCCAGGGCAGCCAGAGGCAGGTCTCTGTAGGTGAAGCTGACCAGCTGGATGGGGGCCCCAGTCTGGTTGTCTTCCTCCACCTGCTGTGAGATCACCTCCAGCTCTGAGGCCCCGGCCTGTGGAGCAGCCCTGGGGTGCACCAAGATCAATATTAAACACCAGAGCACCATCTCAGGGCCATTTTGATTTCCACTTCAATGCAATGCGGTTGTTTGTTTTTCAAATGGAAGTTTGGTTTTTTCAATGGAAATCGTTTGTCTTGATAAAGTCCCAGCAGGTCAGGAACCATGACAAAGAAGACAACAAAAAGTTTGCAGGCCAGATCAGTCAATGCACAGGCTCCAATGACTCCGGCACTTCAGAGGTGGATGGCATCGATTACAAAACAAAGGGGAACAAAATCCACTGGGGCTGGTGAATCCAAGAGCCTCCATCCGAGACACATGTGAAGGTCAAACAGGCGAAGGAGGAGGGGGCCAGGAAAAGATCAGTGAGCAGACCTTCAGTTTTGTAAAATGTTAATATAGTCAGGGCCGCAGAGGAAAACGCAGCCGCAGCTCTCCCCTTGAATGTAATGAATGTAAAGATGTTTTCGTACAACTGTGGGCAGCCATGCGTTTGCCATACACTTTTTAATCTCCACTACTATTTTCCTCTTCACAGGCTACCACTTGGAACATAAACTGTGCAAACAAACCTGCCTTTTCGATACACACAAATGATTGCACATTATTTGTCTCAGAAATCCGTTAGAATAATTCTACCCGTGCATCTCGCTGTTTTAAATGTACACTTTGCACATCTGACCGACCACAAGGACAATGAGCAGTCATGACGTACACAAACTGCTCAGTGCATCAAAACCCCATTTCCAGACGATGGAAGACCAAGCCAGGAACCCCAGTATAGTGGCTGGTCGCCATCCTGGAAAAAGGGGAGGGATAGAGTATTCGCTCTCCAACACTCTGCTGTGTACCATGAGGCCGGCGAACACAGCGAAGAACACTGACAAATATCTAACAGAGGCGATGTAATCAGCAATTGCCACAAGGAAGCAGAAAGGTTAACATAGGGCATACACACCCAAAAACACAAACACAAACACACACCTTTCCTCTACAATGTGGTAAATGTTAAAGTGTGAAAGATATCATTTCGCTCTAAATTCTCAAATACACACAATCTTTAGCATCAATCAATAATTTGTCAAGGAATCCTATTTCGAGACAAATACCCTGTACCCTGTATCTGACACAGCCTGCACGGAAGAGGTACTTCCAACAGAGAATGACATCTGTAAAGAAAGATCTGCCGGTGTGTCTTTAAAAGGATTTGTGACGCTGCCTCAACATGAATGCAGCGTGCAGTGTGTAGAGGGCACCGGTATCATTGTAATTCTGAGTGCTTTCTGCCACGGCAATTTTTTTCCCTGGCCAGCTGTCGACAACAGTGCTCCACTGTCTCACCCAATAAGCCTGTATACAGACACTTGGCCGCTCCTCAGAGAACGGCGATTCACCGTTGTGATCCCATCGCATACAGAGCATGAGAGAGAGAGGCCCAAGGTGCCAGATCACTCATGTGGCCTACAGCCCACAGTACCCAGTATCCCTGAGTCAGGGGGGTGTGACACGATGGTACACTTGTAGAGTAGTCAGTTATTTTAAGCTAACGTCTGGTCTCCCTCAGGGTGAGGCCTGGGGGGGATATACAATGTCATCAATAAAGGGTAAAAAAAGAAAAGACATTGGAGGCAATCCTTGGGAATTTTTCTCTTGCAGATTGAGAGCGGACACAGGCAGCGGCTCATGTTGCTAACATGTAGACAGACACGCTTATAGTGGGTATAATATACACACCATGTTCTGTACAAGGATATTTGAAAAATACCAATCGCATATTCTGTAAAGGCGTGCATGGTTTTACTCAGAATATTGGTAAAGACCAGCGCCCATGAGAAGCCTACAGTTGATTGAGAATGATGTCATATGAAAATGTGATGACTCCTATTACTGAATGGAATACATCATTCTGTCCTGTTCTGATTCTGTCGCTTTGTTTCAATGTTGGAAAAAAAAGCTAAACACTACCTAACAAAGTCAAATGAAATGTAGAAACAAACGTAATACGAGGAGAAAGCTGCATCTGATGTTCCCCTTGTTTCCTGTTTCCAGCTAGAGATTAGATACTTAGGGCAGGAAAAAGGCAGACAAGATAAAGAGATCTAGACAGATGGGTGGATAGACAGACAGGTGGGCAGACAGACAGGAAAGCAAAGCGACAGGCAGGCGGTCTGACAGATGGGCAGACAGAGCCATAGATATATAGATGGATGGATGGATGGATGGATGGATGGATAGATAGATAGGCGGTCTAAAAGAGGAGATGTGAAAATAGCCCTCAGCGCAGATCGCTCTCTCTTGAGTGAATGCTTCACATCTGTCATTGCGTCAAGGAGCCATCAGTGACCAACAGCTTGTAATTTATGCCTTTGTGCGTCTGTAAGCAAACACTAAAAAGCAACAACAACAACCCCTTTCCTTGTTTATCTGGTCATCAATGGTGTGCTGCGGCGGTTCTCCGCTAGCAATCATGTGATTGGTTCATCAAGCGCACGCATCTACCACAACGAAGAGCCCGGGCCAATCCGAGACCCAGATAGTAGATGGTGGGTAGAGGTCCGCAGCACCACTGCTGCTGCGCCTTTAACCAACAGACACAGCTGATTGAACCCATTCTGCATTCATCCCCTACTCCACTCAACTCCACTCCACACAACACCACTCCATTCCCCTCCGT
>OOFG01066383.1:6085-18261 GCA_900323295.1 Molva molva | reverse complement strand
ACTAGATGAACCTGTTGTCACTAGGTCTATATTTGTGCTCCGAGTGCGTGTGTCCCCTTCCTCCTCCCCTCCCCACCCTAATGCGGTGACCTCCACATCAGGCGTAGATCTGGCCCGGTCCTCCAGGGGCGCGGGTGTTCTCCCCGGCGTGGTGCTCCTGGCTGGGCAGGCGGCTGGCATCCTTGGGCTTCAGAACGCTCGTGTAGTCGTGGATCCCCACCTCCAGGTTCTTGGCCCTCAGGGCCGCCGTGTGCAGCTTGTCCAGGAAGTCAGGCATGCCTGGCAGAACGAGAACCGCAACCGCTCCACTGTGAGGAACAATTTCTATTGCATTTTTTCATAAAAAACATACATTTAATTAAAAGAAAAAGCCACTTCCAAGATTATTCTCCCTTCTTTAAATCACTTCAATAAACTTGCACTTTACGAGTGTCTTTTTTTTTTTCACCGCAGCCATCTCATCCCTTGTGCTAAATTATATTCTCTCCAGTCCAGGTTGATTTACAGAGAGAGAAAGACCATCCCTGTGATTGAGCCCAGGGTATTATTTAGACACTTGTTGAATCTTGAATCAGTTTTGCAAGTTATTGTTACAAAAATAATACTGTTGGTAAAATACACTTTGCAACAGTATAAAGTCAGGGCGCGAACACATGATGTGGGGGTTTCAGCAACCTCTATTGGTTGATGGTGGTAATGATGACAGTCAGCTTGAGCTCCATCTAATGTTACTCGTGATCACAGCTCAGAATGTTGAAGCAGTGGCAGAGAAACCTCCCAGTATCGGCTACCAGTGAAACTGATCCTGAGGTCTGCAATACATAAACCACTTCCCTTCCTGTTTGGCAATACTACACCTCACTACTCAGCGCCTATCAATATAAAGGTCTAGCGCAGTAGTGTGTCGCTCACAGAATATGCAATGGAATAGTATTCTGCAAGAAGAAACACTGATGCTTTTTTAAAGGGGTGATATTATGCTCCCAGTGGGAGTGTCCACCTAGATGTATGATGGATAGATAAGCAACATTTGCTACAGTCCACTGGGTAGGCTGGTAGACTGATCTATCCAGCATACATCTAGGTGGACACTCCCGCTTGTGATGTCACTGAAACACAGGAAAAGGCAGATTTTCCAACAGCTTGTAATGGCTAATCACACTCACACCTGGTGGCATACTATCACCCCTTTAAGTAGCAACAGAAGCCGAACAGTAAGCAACAGATGCGTGTTGGACAGAAGGGTGGAGCCCGGCTTCACCTCGGGCCGCAGGTCCAGCACCAGGTGTTTCACCACGTCTCCGAAGGGCTTGGCCAGCGCCAGCAGCTCTCCCAGGAAGCCATAGCCTCGCCGGAACCCCACCAGGTTCACCACCCTCATGCCCTGGAGGACCGGAGGAGAGAACACCACGTCATGTCTGCTGCATCTTTCACTCTGGTTGAGCCTCATATCTAGTGCATGGGTATCTTTCACTCTGGTTGAGCCTCATATCTGGTGCATGTTTCTCTTTTGTTAAGTCTCATATCTAGTGCTGGGCATCTTTCTCTTTTGTTTGGTTTGCGCTGATCTTTGGCTGCCGTTTCTTATTCATAAAACAGCTGAATTTAACATATATATACCAGAGAACCTTTTATACATTAGTACAATAACATGGAGCTAAATTACAGCTCCAATAATGAAACTAAACTGCTTAATTGGATTAGCTTAGGTCTCCATGTTAAAACAGAAAATAAAAAAGACAAGAGAATAGAGAATTGTTTTTTGTGCTGTATATAACAGCAGTTCATCAACACCCCACTACAAGCACAGACGGATCAGGACAACAAAAACAGAAATAAACGTACCCCTTTTCTTGAATTATCTGCAGAAGAGAGAAACAAACACAAAGAAATGTAAGTGATTTTAAGAATTCATTTTTTCATGAATTCATATGATTATATTAAGGCAAGGGTGAGCCTTAACCACCAGCAACCATGAAAACAATGCTGCTACACTTCCTCTTAATTCCATGCTCAATTGCAGGTAGCCAGCCATTTACTTTCTGAGATCCATTTTGGGACCCTGAACTGGTTTGACCACAACATGCAATGCACATTGGGTCAGGAACAACCCAGTTCGGATCAACATTGGATGTCGGGAACCAATCACACAGAGGTTAACATGCATGTGCTGTGTGCCCTACCAATAGAATCGGAGCACTCCCGAGTACTAAAACTAACCAATCACACTGAGGATAACATGCATGGGCCGTGTCCCCTACCAATAGAATCTGACTGCTCCGAGTACTAATACCAACCAATCACACGGAGGATAACATGCATGTGCTGTGCTCCCTACCAATGGAATCCGACTGCTCCGAGTGGTCGTCCTCGTCCTCCGCCAACTCGTCCAGGGTCACAAAGTCCTCCATGTTCTCTGGGAAGTCCTGGTCCATGCTTCCCTCCTGGGACAGGGAGGAGAACAACAACAGTCACCACGGGGGGGCCGGATAGTCTAGTGGTTCAAGTGTTCGGACTTCCAACCAAATGGTCCTGGGTTCGATCCCCAGTGTTTTATTTTAATGTTTGATTATCCGTCATGTCTGAATGAAGGTACAAATTCCTTACTTTAACCAACACATCTGGTATTATGCTCAACTATGTTTTATGAAGTGATTAAATTAGTTGATCAACTGATTAGTCAATTAAATCAACTAGTTCTCAAATATAACTTCAACTACAAGGCCCTAATGGTAATTTGTGTAGCAGTATCCTTTCAAGTCTTAATGGTTTAAAGTTGTATGTAGCAGTGGCCTGTCAGTTCTTCATGGTATTAAGTTGTATGTCGCAGTGGCCTGTAAGTTCTTCATGGTATTAAGTTGTATGTAGCAGTGGCCTGTAAGTTCTTCATGGTATTAAGTTGTATGTAGCAGTGGCCTGTAAGTTCTTCATGGTATTAAGTTGTATGTAGCAGTGGCCTGTAAGTTCTTCATGGTATTAAGTTGTATGTAGCAGTGGCCTGTCAGTTCTTCATGGTATTAAGTTGTATGTAGCAGTGGCCTGTAAGTGCTTCATGGTATTAAGTTGTATGTAGCAGTGGCCTGTCAGTTCTTCATGGTATTAAGTCATATGTAGCAGTGTCCTACCGTGTCTTCAGGCAGGTCTTCTTCGTTCATGTCGGAGGTCTCGGCAGGAGCATCCTCTCTGCTCTCCAGGTCTTCACCTGGTCCACTCTGGCTTTCCATCTCCCTGTCCTCGCCTTTCTCATCTTCTGCCTCCTTCTCGTCCTCTGAAACGTCTTTACAATCCGGAGCGCTGTCCGGGTCTGGGAGCTCCTCTCCTGATGCCTTCTGGACTTCTGTTGGAAGCTGCTTTGACTCCTCTTCATTCTCCTCCTCTTGCTCCTCCTCCTCTGGAGCGGAGGACTGTTCCTCCGACTCCTCCACCTTCTTTTTCTTCAAGTCTTTCTGCTCTTTTCCTTTAGACCGGTCTTCCTCCTCCTCCTCTCCTCCTTCCTCTCCCTCCAACACTCCTGCAGCCTTCTCCACGTCCTCCTTTTCCTCCACCTTGGTCTTCCTCTCCACAGTCTGCTGCTTTGACTCCGATTTCTTCTTCTCCTCCCTGCTCTTGGAGGAGGTGGTGGTTTTGGAGGAGCTGCTCTTGGATGGGCTCTTGGATGGGGGGGTGTAGTCATCTCCGCTCCTCCTGCCCCGGCTGTCTCCTCTGTACGGGTGCCCACCTCTCTGGTTCACACTGGAACACAACACCACGCTTTGATCAGATTTCAGGTTTATGGCATGTGTACATTAATAAAACAACGAGAAGCAGTCAGTAATGGATGAATCAAGGATTGTTTGGGTAATTATTACTCCATATTTGTGGAAACTGAAATATGAGTTGAATGAGACCCTAATCACCATTGTCATCTATCTTTTTTTTACATTAGTCTCAACTAATGCAAAATGACAATGCAAAGAGTCCCCATCAACAACAGTTAAAATGAGGGTAATGGATGTTTTCACCCTAGGTGAAGGGACATAATCTGAAGCCATTGCAAACAGGGTAACCCATCTTCCTCAGTGGTGGTGGAGGCAGTGCCTGCACACTGCCACCTCCTCACCACCACCGCTGCCGCCCACCCACCAATGGGGAACTGTTTGCTGAGGGGGAACCAGGGGACTCACCTGAGGGTCTTGTACTTGGTGCAGACGTTGAGTCGGATGGGCCTGCCACGGATGTTGAGGGGGTTGACGCTGTAGTACTTCACCATCATCTCCGCATCCTCCTGCGTGCCCAGCTGCACAAATGCCTGAGACGGAGCAGTGGAGATTTATCCCTTTTTAACGATCCCCTCGCGTAATAATCATCTTGATTTATATTTGTATATAGCACCTTTCTGGACAAGGGTTACAAAGTACTTAACAGGGCGATGGCAATACAACACAATACACTAAAACCCTATTGAAAAGGAGTAAGACATAATATTAAAACAAATGACTACAAATTTTAGCAACCTAGCGATTTAGCGAAAACACGGGCCGCAGCATGGCGTAAAAAGTAAAATAAATATATAAAATAAAGTAAAAAATATAAGAAGTCGTAGTAGTAAGTTACTAGTAGTAAAAAAAAAAACCTACTAGTAGTAGGTTTTTAAAGTTGAAAACAAAACAGCAAATCAACAGCCACTATATTCCTGATCCTAGTCCACTCTAAACCTCGATTGGCTGCTGAAACAACATGAAGACCCTGTGCTGCTGGTGGGGTATTAGGGGTACCTCCTCGTTCAGGAAGAGGTGTTTCTCCACGGTGCCGAAGCGGCCTGCGATGGTGAGCAGCTCCATCTTCTTGTCCTCCTCCCTGGGCAGGTTGGAGAAGAACACCACCTGGCTGCCTTGACCCTTCACCTCTCTGGGGCTCCGGGCCATCGGCACAGCACCACGGTTCTTTTTCTGGAGGAAACACAGCTTTATTTAAACCCAAAGAACACGGAGCACCAATAGAACCATTGTTCTTTAACGGAACATGAATGTAGACACAGCAGTGTGCTCTGGGCTGTACTCAGCACGCTTCAAAACACGCTATTCAGAGTGCTTTGCATAATGCAGGAATCCCGTTTTAAAAACGTTTTATAAAAGATAATTGGTGTGAGTGGTAGGCCACATACTCTTGTTATCTAGTTTATTTAAAAGAGAAATGAAAGATTGAAGTATGAGTAGGTAAATGGGGCAGACACCGGACATGTGGAACTTTGCATGAATCCTAAATGCTGCTTCATACAGCAGCACAAAACCATGTAAGCAACAGAATGAAACATTACAAAACACAAAAGGTATGTGGCCCCAGGCCTTCCAACCACCTTTAAAGCAGACGTACATCAATCAGGGTGCAAAATTAAAAGGGAATAACTGGCAGAGGGCCGGTTACCTCGATGACCATGAGGTCCTTGGACAGGTAGAAGGTGAGGGGCCTCCCATTCATGTTGGCTGTGTGCTTCTTGTAGTAGTTCACCATGTCCATCGCCTCCTGGTGACTATCCATCTCCAAGAAGGCCTAGTGGGACAAGATTATGTTACAGATCTCCCCGCACTGAACGCCTCACTGTAGACCATGAGGGTTTCCAAACTGGGGGTCGCAGCTTAACCAACAAAGCTGCATGTTGTTTTTAAATCCTTTTTGTAGTAATATATTTTGTAAATCTGTCTTTTTATCTACCTCATTGTGTGTGTGTGTTTGTTCTTAGTCATTTATTTGAATTGCTGCTGCAACACTTACATTTCCCTTTTGGGATAAATAAAGTACTCCATCAACCGTCTCTCCATCAAATGCATCTTAACCATCACAGCCGTACCTTGTTCTTGAGAACCAGGTGCTCTCTCAGGGTGCCGAAGGGTTCGGTTAAGGCAATCAGACTCTTGCTGAGAGGCTTTCTGTCATACTTGGCCACCACCACTCGGCTCATTATCTGGAAGTGGGACAGGGTCAAGTTTTACATCAACCGCCAGCTACAGTAGGACACCTACCACCATACAGCATCACCCATTTGACCACAACAACGGTACAGTTGATAAGGATTCAGACTAGTCATGAAGTGAAGTACGCCATTGTTGTGTCATGAGTTGCCCGTTTTAGAAAGGAAAAAGCAAAACACCCTACTTAATCTAACCCATAAAAGTGTTTCTGTGTACAGTGGAAGATATCGTGAGGAAGCATGTACTTCATATTTACAGTGAGATGTCAACATCATATATACATACATAAATGAACATAATGCATTACCTTTGAATGTCCAGAATGTGGCATGCCCTTGTTCGAGAAGCCAGAGCTAGGCCCGCTGCCTATGAGGAAACAGGTGAGGATGAGCTAGTGCAAAAGCAGGTCAATAGAATATGACTGTTTTTAAAGACAGACGCGTTACATCCATTGCCTCCAGTATGCTTATTTGCACTACGTGTGTCACGGTTCTGTACGGCAGGACCCACGAGGCTCGCTGCACACCTGAGCGGTTATGGGCGGATGGAATTACAGTACAGCAGAGTGAAAAAAGGCCTCATTTGAGCGCATTTTGGGGTCACAGCCTTATGATTAATATAAACAGTGATACTTAAAATTAGTGGGACTATTTTAATAAAATAGTGTACTTCATTATTTACACAGTGTGGTTCAGTGATTACAGCGCAGAGCGATGGCTAGTCAGTAGAGAACATAAAAGGTAGAGAATGGCACGTGGAGAGAGCGAGCAGGTGTTCGATCCCCCAGCGTCATTCAGGCCTGGGAACATCAGGTATTCCACATGGACCAATGCAATGGCTAAAAGTGACGGATAAATCAGAGAACAATTGCAAACATTGCTCGGCATGCATTACTTATAATAGCGGGAGCGCGTCAGGCGTGTTTTGCCGTTCATGGCGACACCATCCATATGCTCCTCTGGCGCGAGGGGAGCAAAGCCAGCGGTGGCTCAGACGTAACAACCAACTCTCCCTACAGCCTTGAGCCATCATCATTCAACCAACTCAGATCGAGACAGGGAAATCACTAAAGGCTAGGGCGTGTTTACAGCTAAAGGTGCTCAGCCATATTCCACAGTTGAAGATGCAGGATTTAAATGCATGGTTAAAATGACTGCACTTTTGCTTTGTGTGATGTTTAGCTTTCATTCGAAAGTTTCAACTCTACTGTGGTTTATGTTCTTGTAGGTCTACTGCAATTTTTTTAAATGCTGCTGCTAATCTGTTTACCAGTTTTTTATTTTTATAAAAGGGAACCTCAATCGTTCCAACGCCTACAGGCACCATAAACATTTTGTATATGCATTTGAATGAATACACTTTATACAAATATTAATATACAAAATATAAACCATTATGTTTACCAAGTTTGTCTAGGCATGAGTACAATAAAAAAATAGACCCATTTGACACGGGTTAATCATTAGACATTCAGAAATAATCTTTTAAAAAAACTTTAGTGTCCCTGAACACACAATCAACAGATACACACATTTAGAAATACGTATTGTGTGGATGATTGATTGTTCCAGTGACCAATGCCTACCCCAGCTGGAGGGCATGCCGCCTGCTGAATGGCTCTGAGACATGGGGATCGGCCCCAGCAGTCCGGCAGAGAGGTTGGGCGTGTCCATGTGATGGCCGCCGCCC
Source organism: Molva molva (assembly GCA_900323295.1). Lineage (NCBI taxonomy): Eukaryota > Metazoa > Chordata > Actinopteri > Gadiformes > Lotidae > Molva > Molva molva. The sequence continues at coordinate 10,624 of OOFG01066383.1, read as the reverse complement.
CTAGAAGAATAAAATACATTTTGAAAAATGATACATATTGGGTTGATATGTTTTTGTGTTTCCATTTCTATTCTGTATTTCATAGTTTTATATTCTTTACGTAGTTGACCATTTCCTTGTCACAAGAACTGCCCATAATCCCCGTGTTATACTGTGCATTTGATAACTACAACACACTTTGACTTTGTTGTGTTCCCAGCATTATCGTATTCAACCAGTCTTGACTTGTTAATCACGGCTAGGAAATACCAGACTGATTTCAAGGTTTTGCTGTGATTGGAGGTGTACAGCTGGGTCAAACTGTTGTGTTGGTGCATCGCCAAGTACATCACCAGTTTGTAATGCTGTCATCGAGTACACCAGCACCTTGTAATGGTTAAGTTTAACTTATCTTGGCTATCGTCAAGTACACAACCAGTTTCTAATGTACACTACCAGCTTGTAATGGTGAAGTTTAGCTTAAGCTTAAGGATATGTAGGGAAGTTAGGCTTGGGCTTGGCTATTCAACCATGGACGTACAGCTAAATAAACCCTAGATAGCATTTGTTGTTCAATAAGCACACCATTTGGTAGACAGATTATTATTGGTTGACAGCAAATCATATACAAAGGCAACTAAAATGTTACTCCCATTTTGTGACATAATGATTGGTACCATTTAATTAACATTACATCAAAGGTCCAGTATGAACTGATACCAGATGTGTCTTACCCAGATGTGTTTTGGGCCATGCCGGGGTCCCAGTCTGGGTACCTACAGAAAACACTTCATTATTTACCCAACAATGATAGTTAGGATTTGAATCTCGATTACAATTATGAAAGATGATGATACAGATTGAAAGCAACCGAGTTACATGCTATGGACTACTTTGGCAATCTTATTTACTGGCAATATGAACGCAGCCAGCCCATAATGAGTAAATCATTGACGATATCAGGGTTAGTAACCGTTTTCTTTTGGTAAAATATTCCTGTCAACTTGGTCTTGTAAAATTATCCTGATCTTTCTCTGACCATTTAGATCTTTTTTAGCTGATTATTCCCTGTATTTGTATGGCTGTATAGACTGTATACTGTCAGCGCAAACAACTCTGGCGACGTGTGTGTAAATATATGATGACAGCTCCCCCAAACGGCAAAAGATTTCATTTTTAAAAAAAAACATTAATTCAAAGTTGACTACCTAAGCGGTTGGTAGGTTTGGGGGGAAAGAATTGAGTGAGTATCTAATTTGAGTATTGGGATTATTTGCCTCCACAATACTTGTATTGTCAGGCTGACTCAAAAATGATTGAACATATGGTTAAGAAAAGAATGGACGCCAGAAACATCAATGTCATGTCATAAGAATGGTACCCTCCTACAGAGAGCTCTAACGTTTATTCACCTATAGAAACACATACGTACATTGACGTTTCCGCTCCACTTAAAATAATTTTAAAAAGATTTCACATTTCAAAGCCAGATCAACATCATTGTCTGTATAACAAACTTACATTTGAAGGAGATGTTTCCGGTTCTCTGCATGACGAAGTCCATTAGTGTGCTGGTTCCACTCCTAGAAGACATGTAAATCCTTTAGCCTTCACTACAAAACACTCCCCTAGCCTGACTTCCTACAGGCCTTTCACGCTGGCATTGATAAGACACAACTCAACTTTAAAACATCCCAGATCATTTGGTCTTTGTGTGTGAATAAAAAAGTAGAAATATTTGTGTGAGATGCAACGGTATGCTGAAGTTCTATATGCATACCGGAATTAAATAATAAGGTATGAGAAGAATTGCCCTGTATGAAAAATCTAGACAGTTTAAAAAAATAGTTTGAAGCATGTTACAAATCGGGGAAAAACGTTTATGTAAAATTGAAATCCCCAAGTGGAATTCATAGACACCCAAAGTTTAGGAATGGTTGTAAGCTGAGAATTCATGAAAGCAGTGAATTTCCTAGATATATTCTAATGGCATGACCTGGATCCAAGTCAACTCAATACTATTCAGGGTAGCTGATTTTACATTAAAAAAAATAGAATTCGGTGGAGCAAATCTCCACTCAATGAATGATATAAAATGGAAGACTCGGGTAAAGGTGCAACTCGTGGACTGAACACAAATCAAGGAACGGAGCTCACCTAATCTGGATATTACATTATTAACCAGGGAACCCCCAGAGAGAAAAGGGCAGGGGAAAGAGCCAGGACTGGTACTCACCATGTTGGAATGAACGTCAAAGTCACAAAGAGCGCATACGTGAGGGAACATGGTGGGCGTGGCCCCCAAAAAGTCTTGAACTTTGCCTTGGGATGGAGAGCCCATCCTCCTCTGCATAAAGTCGCTCTGGGAGGACCCCATGCCAAGCCCCCCGTAGGAGTCACGGCGGGAAAGATCTGAATACTGCCCGTCTCTGCCGCCGCCACCACCACCGCTACCGCCATTATTGCCACCATAGCCAAAGTCATAGCCCCGGGAAGAGTTGGCGGACTGCATGGAACCGTAACCGTAATTGGCTTGGGATGGGCCGCGGGCTGAAGACTGCCCCATGGAAGGACCACCCATCCTCCCCCCATGCATGTCATCCCAGTCTTCCCTGCCTCCACGGTAGGAGGTCTCGGGGGACATTGAAGGTAGATCTCTGCCGGCCATGTGCCTGTCTCCAGCGTCGCCCTTCCGACTCTTAAGCTGCATGAGTATGTGGGGCAGGGTCTCCACACTGATGTTCTCTTCAGGGATCTGTGCAAGGGCGTCGAGGTCCGCCGGCGACAGCCCTAAGCTGGCGAACAGCTTCATGGTGCTGCCAAGATGGCTTCCACCGCCACGACGAGCCATCTGGGAGTTGCGGTCCTGGCTGTCCACACCACTACCACTGCCAAGCCCCATGCCAGAGACCATGTTCCCCATTGGCCGGCCCTGCGGCCCAGATCGCTGCTCGTTCATGCTGAAGTTCAAGGTTTCTGCTGCAGCCAGGAGCCCGCGGCCCACGGCAAAGCCCTTCTGACCACCGTCAGACGGGTTTTTCTGTGACATGGTGCTCAAAAAGATGTCGTGGTCTGTGGTGCCGAGTACAGACGACTCAAGATACAGAAGCAAGATGGTGGTCTATGTGAAACGGTATTTTCTGCAGTGGTCGGATGGCGTTTTTCTTATGTCAGGCGAAGGTGAAAAGAATGATAACAGTCTAACTCAAAGGGACAGTCTTTCTTCAGGGGGGCAGAATGTTTTCAGCTGAAAGAGAACCAGGGGAAATATGTAAAGGTTGCCTCTTTCATGAAAAAGAAATCAAATGAAGAGGCAACAGCTCTGTGGTCCAAAGCTGCATTTACATTTAACTGAAAAGTTAGCCCTAGACTTAGACGGAGGAGAAAATGGAGGGCAGTCAAAATGCACTGAAAGGCTGGGAAGAAAAAGGGACAGTGACAGAGAGAAAAACAGGCACTATAGGCTCTGGATTGAACTCAAGAAAAGAGTAAGATTACGATCTACTGAAAAATCGAAACTTGCTTCATTGATAAAAGGGACATTTCAATAGTAAAAAAGGTGGAAAATATGCATCATATGAAACATAAGACTATGAAAGGATTTGTATCCAAGCACGCGTCGGAAAGACGCAATAAGGAAGACATTTAGGAAGTTAAAAAATATCCAATCAAAATGGAAAAGAAGAAAGAAAGCAGATTAAGTGGAAAACAACTTAAATTAGTTTGGTCGAAATATTTTCAGTATGTGTAATATTTAAAGCCCCTTTATAGTTATGCATATGCTCACAGTAAGTTCATTTATATGTATGAGTTTGTGTTTGGGTTTAGGGCTTGTACATCAGAATGTATTGTTGGCAATACTACCCCATATTGAGAGGACTCAAGAGTCAGTTTTAGTACTGTGAAATCCTAAATCCAGACAAATTTAACGTAATAATGCTAGTGAAAACTTTTTTTTGGCCGATTTTGACATGAGAAATTGCAGTTTCAAAACACAACAATGTCTTCCCATAATGACATAATTTTCCCATTTATTACTGAACAATGACCAAAACAACATTACTAGCATCTCAATAACTAACATTCCAATGCTTCCAAAATGGAGGCCTCATTGCGATGTACAAGCCCTATGGGGGACTGAACCCCATGGTATGTTAAACATTTACTATCCCTGGCTTTTGCGATTGGCGCAGTTAACGGAATAACAAATCTTTGCCACCCTGACGTCTGCTGTCCATGCCTTCTGCCCCCTGGTTGCGCGCGCCGATCTGCCTACATGCCCCAGAAACCTGTCTATAACGTTATATGTGCACATTTGTACATGGACATTTGATTTATCTACATACATTAATCAATGTGTATGTATATATCTAACATATGCATCTGAATATTTGCACATTAACTTTATTTACTGTATAGTTTGTTTGTACATTGGTGTTTTATACACGTGTGATATCGCGTGATGTAATGAAAACTAGCAGTATCTACATTTGCTAGCTAATCTGTGTCGTTCTCTTGGTAGCTTCACTAAGTATCTTAAGCTGCCCCCCCCCCCCAAAA
>OOFG01066378.1:8219-18702 GCA_900323295.1 Molva molva | reverse complement strand
TTCATCATAGTAAGTAATCAAGTATAACTCTGAACTGATTTATGCATGTGGACATTTATTTTTAGTCTAATTGTTTTTCAACTCTGTGTTGGGGTTGAATGTTTGTATTGGATTACTGTGTGCGTGTGCGTGTGTGCGTGTGTGTGTGTGTGTGTGTGTCTGGCGCGTGTGCATGCGTGCGTGCAAACCTCCAGTATGATGAAGAACTCGTCACCAGGCTCTCCCTGAACCACAATCTTCTGTCCGTCTTCGAATTGAACCGGTTCCAGGGCGTCAGCCACCGTCAGACGCTCCCATTTGTCAAGGGATTCTGAAGAAGGAGGGGCCACAAGAGGACACGCCCACACAGCGAAGAAGGAGGAGGCGGAGACATGACATGGTCGTTAATAACCTCACAACGCTAACAAAAGTGCTACCAGGATTCAAAACAATAAAACGTCAAGCAGCTCACCCAAGATGGACACTTTGCGGAGGAATTCCTCGTACATCTTCCTCTTTCTCAAAGTGCTTCCCTGTTGACAGACACGATTCGTTTCAACTCACGGTCGACCAATGAAGACATGCAAAGCGGACGCATGAAGCCGAAACAGCATAGCACCGAGTGAAGTGTGGTGCCTCCCTCACCATGAGTATTCTCCGGTAGCTGTCCCGGTCGATGCCCCACAGTTTGACGTTGGTCCTGGCCCGGACGGTGGCGGCCCGCGGGGTGCCGTATATCAGCGCCAGCTCCCCGAAGCTGCCCCCTTCCCCGATGCTCGTCACCCAGTCATTGTTCACGTACACCTGGTCCGGATCAAAATAAATAAAGGGAGACGAGTCTGATCAGAAGGAAAGCAGGCGAAACCGTAGGAAGAAAATGTCAAAGATTTTCTGTGTTCAGGGAGAAGGTGTCTGGGGTTTCCTAAAGGACAGACGATGAAGGCGGTCGGACTCACATCCATCTCCCCCTGGTCGATGACATAGAAATTGTCCCCTTCGTCACCTGTGAGCACAACATGCTATTAATAAAAAGAGGTCAACAACACATCGGTGGACTTTAATTCGGTGGGTCGCTGGGAAGGATGAAAACGAGCCGACGCCCACCCCCCCCACAAACCTTGCAGAATCACCGTTTCCCCGGCGATGTAGGTCACGGGGAACATGGCGTCAAATATGTCACTGAAAATGGAGAACATTACATAGAATAAATAAAGGATTTGTGTATCGGACGCAAAAACAACCTCTTAAAATAAAAATAAATAAAGATAAATAAAAAAACAACACAATGAAACAACAACAACAACAACAGTGTACCTCCTCTCATTGTCATCCAGGTGTGAAAAGAGCACGTTCTTCTCGATGGCTTTAGCCAGCGCCGCCATGGTTTTGTAGTCTTTGGGAATGACCTTGAGAGGGACACGATATGAGACATTGCTTACTTCAGAGCAACTCACATACCTTCACACTGTAGTTTCTGTGCGTGCGCGTGCACGTGTGTGTGTGTTTGTAGGTACGCTACCTTTCTGACGTAGGAGGCGGCGTCCTCCTCCGTGTAGACCTCTGCGCTGAAGGCTCCTCTTCGCCGGCGACCTTTGACCACAGGGTTCATGGGCGGGGACACCTCCTCGTCCCGCGAGTCAGACCTGGAGCTGCCAGCCTTCTGCTGGTTCTGGATCTGTTTGGCCTCCTCCTGCGGAGGGAAGAGAGCCGGCCAATAGGGCATTAGATACATGACCCAAATAGGAAGTGTGTCAGGGGTTAGTAAAGCCGATAGAAATCAGGTCTAAAGAATGAATGTATGAGACTCTCAATCTATGAGGCTAAAAACAGCTAAATATGCTTGAAATAATGAATTAATTGACCAAGTAATGACAGAACATAAATAATATTTAATAACACTTAAACAATATAATTAATATCCATCTATATTCTGTTATAGATTGATAGATAGAACTTTTTTCATTTGTGTACCCCCCTGTGCATCTGTACTCATGCATAGTAAAAGCGAAGTCCACGTGCACAAAACTCAAAACAAAACATTTGACCTTTAAAAGATGAATGATTGACAATAATTAAAACCTAGTGGAAAACAGTGAATTGTGCTTTGCTCATAATGTTGGCCAATATTTGTAGCAAACATTTGTCATATAAGTCCCTCCGGCAGTACCCTAAATGACCTGTAGGGGAACATGGCATGAACATTTGAAAAGAACACTAATCTAAACCAATATTATATTAGACTATCTACTCCCCCCACATCCTCCCCCTGACTACACCCAGACCCTCACACCCACCCACGCCCCCCACACACACACACCTTCTCCAGCCGCTCAAAGTGCTCGCGGAGGAAGGCCATGGGTCTCTCTGGCCTGGAGGTGCACAGCTGGACAATGCAGTCCTTCAGCAGCTGCTGGATGTTGTGCTTCTGCACGTACTGCTCACACTCGCGCAGGCTGCGCTCCTCCTCGCTACTCGTACTGCCTGACGCCATGACCTCCACCGGGACGCTGATCTGCCGACTCTTGACCTCTGACCTGGATGAAGGAAAAAAAAACTCTTTTTTTTTTAAATAAAAAAAGAACACGTCCTATAAGCATGTAGTGGGTCACATTGGATTCATGAAGAGAAAGAGAGACAAAACATGGCCAAAGCTATGGGAGGAATGTTCTGGGGGAAAGAGAGAGCGAGAGAGAGAGCAGGAGCGAGACCGAGACAGAGCACACAAGAGAGGGGGATGGTGGTGTTTTGGCTCTGTGAAGCCCGTCTTATTCAAAAAGGGCTGGGAGAGAGACCGATCATATGATGAGATCACACCTCCATGACTAGACACAAAGAACGTACACACAACACAAACGGCTGGGCATTGGTTCTAGAATTAGTTCATGTTTTCTGTAAACAACTGTTATTTATTATGTGCCGTTTTTTTTTTGGCCAACAGTCTTATGACATTTGTAGCCGTGTCTTCATGAAATAAATGCAGGAGCTGAACACAAGTTTTAATGCAGCAAAGTTCAGAATAATAGCCAAACAGATATACATTTGAAATCATACTTTTGACACCCCGCCACTTAAATAAACGTAACTTAAAATCTGCGCATATTGTGAGCCCACAAACATTCTAGTCCATGAATTCAGGTGGAACCACAAAATATCTTGTATCTAGAGCTCAAATGTTAGTTTGGTACTTTAGCAAACCCTTTCTTCAAAGTACAACACCGTACATACATAGTCTCCTCTTTTGCCTAGAAAATGAAGAGTAATATCATGGCTTTCTATAATGAAGATGAAAAACAGTGTGTTTTCGTCTGTGGCTTGTTTATTTTATAGAAGATGAGGCACTACAGTGCTATGTGCTGGAGCAGCAGGAAGCACATCAAGAATAAACAGAATGGATAGGAAACACTAATGTCAACAACTCTGCAAAATATAAATATTGGACTACAATTTGACATTCAAAGGAAGCCTCACAACATGCAATAAAGCACAAATTGTCGTCTCCAGCAGTTGTTAAAAAAATGTCCACGAGTTGCCCCATTGCCCCGTCAATCTGAGAGTAGATACAATTGCATCATCTTATGCACGCCAAACCACAGTTATTTAAATAGGTGCATAACCTGACATTATGACGTCAATGCATTTCCTCCCTTAATCTACACTCCTTTCCTATTATGGCTATGTTCGAGTACATGTGAAACTCATTTGATAGGCCAACTAATAGTTGTGCAATGTGCATAGCATACCCATGCTTGCAAAAAACCTCAGATGTATCGGTTAGATTGATCACCTCTGACACTAAAGCCTTATCACAGCCATCAAGCGCTAGGGAGAGACGTGAAACTGATGAGTTAAATAGGATTCCGATCAGTTTGTAATCTGACACAGCACAAAGGGAGATTATCACAGATTGTATCAAAGAGCTGATATGGACGCCCCTGCCTGAATCCCTTGTGTACACAACAAGTATGTATTAGATGATGTTACGGTGAAAATGAAGTATTAATGATCTCATATTGTAATCAGTGTCAATGGACACTGTTAAACAGGTTCTAATGAAAGTAATGACACTGTAAATTTGTCTTTTTGTGACAGCTTGACAGCTTCGAGGTTTTGCTACGAAATCCATAACAAAAAGAAGAAGAAAAAGATGATCTCTTGTAATACCATTAATGACAATGAGGAGCCTTGCAGCACTTGAATAGGTTATCTCACAATGAGACCAGGGTAAAGTACTACCATGTAATGACCTTGCTGGACAAGGGATCGACTGAGGGTGCAAGAAACATGCAAAACTATTATTTTAAAAAGTGGATAGCTAACATCCCTGCCGTAGCTAGATGATGGCTACACATTACAGTCGCTCTCTCACAGCATATGTCAGACTCATCTGTAGCTAGATGTGGAAGCATCCACGCAGGGTGGAGGATTTCTGTAAGCCAAGCTACATTAAAAAAAATAAGCACCGCGATAATCCTATTGAATACAATTCAAGATGCAATCACATTTTTCGTTCTACGCGTGCACTATGTCAGGTAAACACGCGTAGATTAGCAGGATGATTCGCAGGTTAGCTTGTGTAAACTGGCCTGCAAAGGCAAAGCGTTCATCCGATGACGCCATCTTGAGCTCTATCATAAACAAATGCCAAACGAAGCAAATACTATTCTACTACGGGAAGGTCGTTGGTTTCAAGCAAAGGCACAAGCAGATACTTACGATGATCTACAAAATCCCACCGAGCCCCTCGATGTTGACTCGGAATAAAAGGTTTATAGCAAAGCGTAACAGTTGGAGATCCTCGCGTAGGTTTGGTTTCTTCCCCAGTCCTGGACCGCTGCCCCACCGGATACGGGTTAGGGCCAATCACGAGCCGTCATTGACGTCAAAGCTTCTCATTCTGACATGTGAGCCGTAACCACTGGCAACCTTAAAGGGGCACTTACAGTGTCGTGACGTCAACGAAATAACGGCGTTACTACATTAATTAATAAACGATTGCTAGGCTATATAAGCCATTTCAAACTTGTTTAAAAAGGATATTATTATATTATGAATACTAATTATATTATTCATTAACATCTTATATTACATCAATACGTCTTCAAAAGGTTAAACGTGTATATGATAATGTTATGTTAAACCTATTGAATGTCATACGTCAATCGATTTATTTTGTGTTTCAGCTTGTGCAGGTTGTGTGGTAATATCAGGATAGGTCGAGGAAGGGTATAACACAGTGGTAAATCATATTAATCTTAGCTATGTTTTTATCCAGTGAAATAATCAAAACATTTCCTCGTGACAAGACTGAAAGAACGTCTGACCAATCGCATCACTGGTATTCTATATGGGCGGACCTAATTTGATCGACAGCCACAATACTCAATGAGGAAGAGGTGGTTGATGGCTTAACCAATTGAAATTTTGGAGGCGCAGTCTTGAGACGTAGTTCTGAGCCAATAGAAAACTGTATTTAATGTGACGCATCCACCCATCAGCTGTTTTTGTTTTGTTGTGTGACCATCACTGAAGTTAATAACACAGTAATGCCGTCTATACAGAATGAAAATGTTGTATCAATAAGGTCTTGTCAAATGATTGTCTTCGTTTGATATTTTATATGTTGATGGTATGGCACGTTCGTGACATTTGAAACATTTCGTCAAAACATTGTGTTCTACCTCAAGTGTGTGCGCGTGGCACTTGGTGTAAAGGGGAGAAGAGGGGTTTCGGTAAACCGGATTTTGGAAGTGAGGGTAAGCGATCCGAACCCGAGGCCTCTCACTTCTGCGGAATCAAAAGAAGAATCATCGGTGGCGATGGAGTCTCCGGAGCCAGCCTGCGAGGGTGGGCACCCAGGGTTGATCTGCGCGTCGTTTAACCAGGACACCACGTAAGCGACCCCAGACTCTCGGGCCGGCGCGAGTCGGAGCACCCAGTGCCACCTGACTGTTGCATAATCTTTGAACCACACATTCCTAATGTGTTCTAGTTTGGTCCTACATCGTCTACTAAGACTAGAGGATTCCGATATACTGCTGGCCTGCAAATAGAATGACTATAATTGTAACCTTAGGTTATTAGGCTAGGTTCATACCACAGCGTCTTTTAAGGTTAAGTAAGCTGATCATCTTTAAGGTGTTCATCGATGGCATATAGTTGGGCCCTCATTGTAAAAAAGGACTATAAGGCCTACATCACGTCATGTTCGCCTGAAAATGTACAAGGGGGTTTCTGTTGTAAAGTTAAACAATGTCCCAAAAAGTTCAAAGTTCAAAGTGTTTTCCTGTGTTTGTAATTAGCTCATCCTTTTTCTTGACTGTTCACTTTTTACGACTCAGTGATCATTCAAGACACTAGGGCCTTTGTTATGAATAGCCCGGCCTAATGATAGGTCTGCCTGAAGGGTCATCTGGCATTACAGGAAATTTCACAATTTTCTTGCCAGTTAGAGTTGTGTAATACCAAAAGGAACCAGCATCATTCTCTCAGTAAAATAAACCGTTGTTATCTTCTTCAATGAATGGTGACCGTGACACAAAACTCAAGATTAGATGAGACCTTTATCAGATGACACCTGTTGCCTGTGTCCTAACACAACTCTAAACTCTCCCTGGCTTATCATCTACACTGCAGCCATACATAGGCCTCAGACTGCTTCTTATCACCAAAGATGGTACAATAGAAGTCTATAGTCACCTGATCTGACCTGCACTACTGCTGCATTTATTGAAGCCCTCGCTCTCATTCATATTCTCCTTGATGGATAAATATAGCAACCACCAAGCATAATGTGGACTTCCTTTAGTGTGTCTGTGTGTGTGTCGGTATGTGTGTGAGTGTACGTGTGTGTGTGTGTGTGTGTGTGTGTTTGTGTCAATGCTTGTGTATTTCTCCATGGATTATTATTAAAATATGCTTTTAAACCACCACCTTTGACATTGATGCTTTTACATTGATCTTTACAGGGCCATTGAGTCGTAACATAGTATACATCCATGATCAGAACCAGACGCCATCTTTGATTCTAACTTTGTGTTGTTGTTTTGTTGCATGTGTCTCAGTTCTCTGTCCATGGGCACCAAGACAGGCTACAGGCTGTTCTCTATCACCTCGGTGGACAAAATGGACTCCATCCACGAGGGAGGTAAGGACAGAAGAGGCTCTACCCACCCAATCATTAAACATTAAACTAAGAGTGGGCAACAGGAGTATAATCAATGGTCATTTGTTCAGGTTTTCCCCTTGTTGTTGTGGTTGTTGTACTTGTAGTCTACAGCGACCTGCCTTCAGTAGTGTCAAAGCCCTGTTCTGGTCACATAATGTTTGTTTGGCAAACTTCCACAACTGGTTTGAGTTACATAGAAAGCCAACGCCTCGGGCTTCGGGAAGTCAGAGCTTAGTAAGGGGATTCTTATCTGGACAAGCAGTCATTTAATCTGACACACAAAAATACACAATGATATAACAGCCAATATGTCATCGGTTGACATATTGTGAACATGTGACCTTCCTCATCTGTTTATATAATGTAAATATAAACAGAGATGTGTATGCATGTGTTAAAATGTTTTAAGATTACATCGCTATTGTGTAATAACAATGACAGATTACAATTAAAAACAATTTTCTTCTGGCAGTCAGCTCACAATACAAAATCACCTAGCACATCCTCTCTAGCTAGCAACCAGTGCCTTGCTCAACAACAACAGTTATTTTGGTTTTGTTCAAAAGATGTGGTTGAATTCCGTCATCACCTAAGAGTGTAATGGTTTTATCCTGATAAACAATGGTTTATGAATACAAAAAGTGAAGAATAGGATACCTGTACTTGTGTCTGAATGATACAGTAAGAATAGAATTATACAAAAAAACGAACTGGCCAGCATTTGTTTCAAGCCTCAAGTTTGAACCCGACTAAGATCAGTTTAGTTTGGCTTTCACACGGTATACCCAGATTTTTAGCCTAGACTGAGAAGCAGAGATGTTGGGGTTTGAACTCCTGCCATGGCACTGGTGCTCCCTTTGGATAAACGCGCCTGATCAATGACTACAATAGACCGGTGTTGACCTTTGACCTGGTTCCACCCCCACCCGGTCTCCCCCAGTGGAGTGCCCCGAGGTGTACATCGTGGAGCGGCTGTTCTCCAGCAGCCTCGTGGTGGTGGTCAGCCTGGCCACGCCGCGACGCATGAACGTCTACCACTTCAAGAAGGGCACGGAGATCTGCAACTACAGCTACTCTAACAACATCCTCTCGGTCCGGCTCAACAGACAGGTGAGGAGGAGACCGGCATGGATGTGATCCTCCCATGCCCCTGATTTGTATGCTGAATTTGTATCATATTCCGTTTTTTATTATTATTAAACAGTGTTAAATCATTTCATCATCACACAGATATTGCATTATGAAAATGTTGTAAAGAATATATTTTCTGTTCTAAAGGACAGATGATAATGGCATGATATTGATGCTGATTCATTGCCCCCTCTTTCTGTCTCTCTCTCTCTCTCGCTCTGTGTGTGTGTGTGTGTGTGTGAGTGTGTGTGTGTGTGTGTGTGTCTGTGTGTGTGTCTGTCTGTCTGTCTCTCTCTGTCTGTCTCTCTCTCTCTCTCTCTCTCTCTCACCTGCTCAGCGTCTGGTGGTGTGTCTTGAGGAGTCCATCTACATCCACAACATCAAGGACATGAAACTGCTGAAGACCCTGCTCAACACACCCTCCAACCCCACGGGTAGACACACAAACACACACACACACACACACCGACTCCCTCACACATGCACACTTACAAAAAAGAATACACTTACAGTAAAAAGTCCTACTAGTGCACAGTCCTGCGCGTGAAGAGAGTGAGCTAGCTAGGTGAGCGAACTACCGTTAGCTTACCCTCGCCACACCTCTCCCCCCCAGGTCTCTGTGCCCTCTCCGTTAACCACGGCAACTCCTACCTGGCTTACCCTGGCAGTGCTACCAATGGGGAGATCATTGTCTATGACGCCAACAACCTGGTAGCCACCTCTCTCCTGTCGCCTATACCACCGAACCCATTGTAACATGGGACATTTTAGGTCCAATCCGTGCAGTGATAGCATGGTAACCTTGGGGTGTTTGTCCCTGTCTGTCCCTCAGAGCAACGTGACTATGATCCCAGCGCACGACAGTCCTCTGGCCGCGGTCACCTTCAACACATCTGGGACCAAGCTGGCCAGTGCCTCAGAGAAGGTCAGCACTGCACTCTGTCCATCCCTCTATGTTTATCTTCACAGTTAGGCCTGCCTTTTTCTCTGTCCATCTCTTTGTGTTTATCTTCACAGTTAGGCCTTCCTTTTTCTCTGTCCATCTCGTTGTGTTTATCTTCAGTTAGTCTTTCCTTTTTCTTACTGTTTTCTCTCAGTATTGGTCAAGCATGTCTGCGAAATGCAGAGGTTGGGAGTTCGAGCCTCACCTGAAGCAACACTCATTTACTCAATGAACAAATTCAATGTTAGAAGAGCAAAGCAGATTTTTTTTTTGTTCATTCCCTGTTGTCAAGTGCCAATCTGCAACCTTCTATCTTGACTTTCATTAATGGGTTGCTCTGCTACATTCCTCATAGTACACCACTTAATGGTGCTGTATGTAAGATAGAAGAGCAATTATTTGAGTGCAACAAACAATGTTGCAAGTTTGAGGTTCACCTGCTACACCTGAGAGTCACAATACTGTAAGTGCTCAAGCCTATTCAGGTGTTTCATTCATAAAAGCCCTCAGATGTGACTAGTTATGTTGAGCGTTCAAGCCTCAGCCTGTTACTTGAGCCTCGCCATATGTGGCTCCTAAGACAGTAACTAGAGCAATGCAGAGCTTCACTTGATTGTTGGGGTTGCAGCAATTGCATTGAAAACTATACCATCAAATTTAACTGAGCCTCATCAATGCTGAGGTTGTAAGATCAAGCCTCTCCTGGCACATCAGATGTTTCCATCCTTTGATTCTCTGTTAAAGAGGACTGAGCATGACTTGCTGCCTGCTCTCCGTCTATGCTTTCCCTCCCAGGGGACTGTGATCAGGGTCTTCACTGTTCCTGAAGGACAGAAGCTGTTTGAGTTCCGTAGAGGCATGAAGAGGTTAGTGACTGTTTATAGTAGCCGTCTCCGAAAGTGGGGCTATCTACGACCCCGCCTACACTATATAACTACATGCATGTGATAGGTTGTCTGTAGAAAAAAGTATTTCAGAGCATATGTGTATATTACATGGGACATATAATTGAATATTTTCCTTTTCAGTACTCAGTATTTATGCAGATTATCTGTGTGTGTGTGTGTGTCTGTGTGTGCGTGTATTTCTGTGTGTGTGTGTTTGTGTATGAGTGTTTGTGTGTGTGTGTATGTTTGTGTACGTGTGTGTCTGTGTGTGTGCATGTGTGTGTTTGTCAGGTATGTGAGTATCAGCTCATTATCCTTCAGTGCAGACGGACAGTTCCTGTGCGCCTCCAGCAACACTGAGACTGTCCACATCTTCAA